>QLTV01002141.1:602018-629179 GCA_003457575.1 Thermophis baileyi
AGAGAGAGAGAGAGAGAGAGAGAGAGAGAGGGAGGGAGGGAGGGAGGGAGGGAGGGAGGGAGGGAGAGGGAGATCATGCACATATAGCACAAACCAGACAGGAAATGATATCCTCCAGTGAGATACCAGGGTAAGTTTACTTTTATTTGCTTTACTTTACTTTTTTCTTTTATTTGCATTTCTATGCCGCCCAACTCCCAAGGGACTCTGGGCAGCTTAGTTTAACTTTGGGGAGGGGGGAAAGATAATTGAGTGGAATATGACACCACTTTTAAGTACCTAGTGGAGTGCCACACAAAAGGTGAAAACTTCTGTCAGTTTAGAAGGCAGAATAATGGTCCTGAGTTGTAGGAATGTCAGAAAAAAACTTTGAAGGATAAGAATAGCTTGAACATAGGATCAATTCGAGCTGCTAGTGAGCTTCCTTTTGCTGCAAGTATTCAAGCAGAAGCTGGATAGAGATTTCTTGGAAATCCAATTTGTCTTCCTGCACTGAATAGTGGATTTAAATTCATGGTTTGAATTGTCCCCTTCCAGCTTAAAGATTCTGTGAAATACTCTGCAGGAGTTCGACAATAGCAAGAAAGAAAAACTCAAGAATGATCAAGGGAGGAGTAGAGAGAAACAGTGTCAGAATGCAGTCAGTGAAAATAATGGTTTCAATACACACATTGTTATACTTTTCTACCGTTATGAAAAAAAAATGCGTAACAGTAAAATAAACTGCTTATGTTAACTGTTGTTGATAAGTTTGATAAATGGTCAGATATGGGGATCTGATGTACCTCAACTAAAATCGCCATTTATTTATTTATATATTTATTAATATGTACCTCCTGCCAAACTGCAACTTCAAATGTGACAGGAACGCTATTAAATACATGATTGGAAATTAATGATTAATTAATGTAGTTGTAAATGAAATGAAAAAACATTTTCCCTCCTGGATTCCACTCAGCATGCCACTCAAAGGTTATTCAAGTTCACAGGAAAAAATTGCACATTCCTATTCTAAGTGTGATTCGTTGGTGCAAAAACATCCCGATAATATCAGACTTTAACATGGACTGCCATGTTTCTAATTCAGCACATTTAAGTATTTAACAGTACAACATTTAAAAAAAACAACAACTTAAAGTCAATTCCTTTGGTATGCATTCAGAAGATTCGTTTTTTTTTTTAAAGGCCAGTACTAGAGAATCCACAAGTTGCAAGGTGTTAAACTTTTTACTTTAATTTACTTTTCCAATATGAAAGAAAAGGAATAATTAAAAGAAAAATCAAAGTGATTTAAATTCAGTGATTTTAAAAAATTGCTCAATAATATATCAATCAATTATACTAAAGATCTTTGATCTCAGTTGATAAATTTATTTTCTAAGCCTATTTCCAGAAAGGTGCTTTACAGATAAATTGTATTAAGTCTTACTGCTAAATTAAGCTCAGTCCCTTCAAATATAGTATAATTTGTATAGTGTATTATATTGATATATGGATGAGCACACATTAATGCTCAGAAATTGAAATCTTTCAGAAACTATACAAAACATTAAGCATCCAAAATACATGAATTGAAAAGAATTAAAAGTAGATATTTGATATCATTCCCATTTTTAATATATTTTAAAATATATATTTGTATTCATGCTTACTTTCCTGCATGAATTACTTGTTTTAAAATTAACTTTTTCCAGCGATATTGTTGCCAAATAATGATCTGAAATGTTATTTTTAATCTTGCATTTTAAGATCTAAATTCTTGTTTTAAACCATTTTGAACCTACAAGACTAATTTTTATTTAAAGAAGAAAATGCCAAAAAAGTATTTTAGCTTATTTAAAATATTTTTAAAATTGAGCCAATGATAAGCATGTTAATGAGTATGTACCATACACCAAAATTCACAGTGGACCCATTATGCAGTATCAATAAAAACTGCAGTAGTACGTACAAGCACTGATTGGGTTTAAAGATTTGTATATTCTTTTTTTAAAGATACAACCCCCTTTCCACTAAGTTTAAATGGACCCACTCAAAATATACTAAGTCTATATTCAAAGCAATTTGCTTTGGTTGGTTAGAATTGTTTGAGTAGGGACAGTATAGATGACATATGAACCAATGGTAAATATAGCCACCTCCTTCTCATGCTTTTATCCACAGTGGTGAATTTAAGTTGTGTCTTGGCCTCTCTGATTAAAGTGCTGGCCTAGAAATCAGGATATACCTCCATTAGTCATGAAAACCAGCTGGGTGACATTGGGCCAGTCACTCTCTCAATCCAACCCATCTCATGGAGTTGTAGTGGGGAAAATCGGAAAAGGAATGAGTATTAGGTATGCTCACCTCCCTATGTATGTATGTATGCGTGTGTGTATGTATATGCGTGTGTGTGTATGTGTGTATATATAAATCATCTTCTGTATTTATTCTGTTCTTTGTAAATGTATCTGCTAGGGAAAGAGACCATGCCCTTACTTGAGTAAACGCCACCTATAATAACGGGAGTGTTCTGCATTTCAAGAACATTCAGGGATCCTGGTCTAAGATATGAACACTTTTATATTTACTGCTATAGCAATCCTCATTTTACCTGTGAATGTTTTGTCCTTTTGATATTCCAGGGATGGTGCAGAAATCCAAGGTACCTATAAACGATCCATGAAAAGAAGTGCTATGGCTGTTTCTTATTTTAATTGGCCCCTTAGTATTGATACAATGTTCACACCATCCAAATCCATGTCTTCAATCTTCAACACAAGCAGAAAAAATAATATAGCTTCAGTGACACACTTCTTGATATGCAGGTGGCTGTCTTTCTGGAGCCTTCTTAATCTTTGATTGAAAGATCATTGGTCCTTGTCTATTCTAACAGGCAGCGAATCATCACCTACCTGGTCTTTAAAAGTAGAGATATATAGCAATGAATCTGGAATGTATAGACTGAACTATAGATTTTATATACTCTAATGTCATCTCATTGGGATTTGGGACAGTTGGGAGTGGAGGCGTTGACTGAATCTCTTTAAACTCAAATAAGTGAAAATAATTTTCGTAGTATCACAATATGCCAACAACAAACGGAGACTTACAAATAAATCCTCTTACCATCCAGACAATATAGGAAAGCTCTGTAATAATGCAGAGCGTTACTAAAATACTTTATCTGAAGTCCTACTGAATTCAGTAAGTTACCCAGAAAGTTCCTCCAGATTTAAATGAATAAACTTCTATAGCAGAAAAGTACCATAAGGAAATTGAGTTGACCCAAAGAACATTTTATAAATATAAAGGTCTAAGTATGTGCCGTTAAGTCAGTGATGAAGCCCAGCAACTGCCCGGACAAGTCCCTGGAGTTTCCTTGGCAAGATTTCAGAAATGGTTTGCCCTTGCCTGCTTTCCACAGCTGAAATAGAGTGACTGACCCAAAGTCACCCACCTGGCTTCATTCCTAAGGCAGGACTAGAACTCATGGTCTGTAGATTTCTACTTGAAGACTTAACCACTACACCAAACTAGCTCTTAAATACAAATGGTATATACAAAATTGTGCAGGCAGAAATTTTCAAAGGGTTCCCTATTCAATTTTCCCTGAAATCCCCAGCATCTGCCCTGTTTTTGAATTGAGTAGGCCTGTTGGTTACCAAACAGGCTGGCATGCCTTCCATACATTCCTATTAAGAACATGAGGGTAAATATCCTGTTTTAAGAAACATGTTCTTTAGGTCAACTCCACAAATTGTAAAGATTTTATATTATGGAACAACCATTTTATGTTTGCCAGTTATATAATACTGTAAGTTATAGTAAAAGCTTCCAGTTTTTGTTGGCTTTATTGTGACCAGTTAAAAATGTCCTGCTTTGAGAAATATTTAAAATCAGTTTTAGAATGCCACTTTTCCTGAAAATATTTTGATCCTGTATCTGTCTTATGACACCCCTATGAGTGGAGCCCAGAGAAATGAAGTATATTTAAGTCCCACATAAATCAATTAGATAAAAGTCAACTGATAATTGACCAGAAAAAAAAATAGAATTAGACCCTGTTTCCAAATGTACTGGATAAATTTTTCCACCAACTACAGCAATTCTTAATTGCCAAAGGCAACCCAAAAGGCAACATTACAAGTAGTCTTCAACTTATGGCTGGTTTATAACTGTTCCAAGTCATGACAGATGTTAAAAAAACTAATTACGACTCATCCTAAACTTAGGACACCCAGACTCACGTGATCACATTTCAGATACTTGCAACCAGCTTGGATTTATGACTGGTTGCAAAGTTCCGCAGTCACATAACTGCAATTTGCAATGTGGTTTTTTGGGGGGGGGGGCATTTTTCCAGCAGAAAACAGAAGACACTCATCTATTGAAAAGGCTGAATTAAAAACACTTAAGAAACCTGTAGTTCACATAACCAGTGTCTTGCTTTACCACGATAAAAATGGTCAAAAAAATCAAGTCCACTCATGTGGTATGTCAACTTATGACCAAAATTCTGGGCTCCATTGTTGAGTACCTGTATTTACTCCTGTATAAAATATTTTGTTTCCCGTTATCCGTTATACTTGCTATGTGATCCACAGCAATTATAGTTGTTTTACTGCAATAAACCTCTGTGAGATTTACCAGATTCATTATTGAGGTTTTGAATATAATAGAGAAAATCTTCTGTTTGAAAAAAAATGATAAATCAATAAGGTTTGATATTATTCAAGTAATTTTATTCAAAATTGCTTATCATCTCAAAATTGCTGTTTTGGTTCAAACGTTTTTTAACAAATACTGAAATACAGTATTTTGCACTGCCTCATGAGTACTTTAAGAATCCAGAGAATATAGTCCCTCAAATAGCTTTAGTTCCTAAGTGACATTGATTATGAGGGAGCACTTTCAAAATGTTGTTTATGGCATACAGCCTTTTCATTTATTATAAACGACATTGAGACATGAAGGTCTGATTCTATAGCTCTAAGTGCAAAAGACAGGTGTGTTTCCATTGATAAAACATGTTCAGTGTAGAATATAAATAATCCTGAATTAGGCCGAGCATAATAGTCTAACTGCTGGTTTCTTACCAAGCCTTTTGGTAAAATGCATGTCCTTCTGTTGTTGTTCCTATAACTAATACAACTATAATTTGGAGAACTGCCTTGCCCAGCTCTTTTGTTTTGCCCTCCATCCAATCCCCTTTTAAACCCAACCATTTTATGAACATTATTCCATTTCATGGTAATAAAGAATACCTTGTTTCCTGAATTTATTTTAATTGTTTTAATTCCCTCACTGAGCAAAATCAATATGGCCTCTCTCTAGTTTACATGTTCCCTTCAGGAAAAGCAAATGTAAAATGTTAATTGCTGCAATTTCTACATCATCCTTAAGCCTCTCTTGAACTTCTTTATTATTTAACAGCCCACCTATTTTCCTGGTTAGTTTTCTTCTTGAAATTATCAGTTTTGAAGTTTTCATTGCTTCCCTCTTTTTTGGCCATATGCTTCTTGTTTTGCATTCCAATGTGACACCTCACACTTTTCTGTCAATGCTCTTTGTTCTCCTTGTTAGGTCTGGTTTTCTTGGGAAAGGCTTAATATTTATAACCTCTTTTAAGAATTCTTGAGAGCTAGGCCTCTTACAAACTTAACATCCTTTCTTACACTGTGGAATACCTTCCAACTGACTCTGTGCTACTGTGGTTTTCAGTAACTTCCAGGTATTCTGGGGGGAAAAAAATGGCCTTTTTTTCAATCATTTTTTAAAAGTCGTCTTTTCTGACATAAAATGTGCCTGTTGGACTCTGCTAGCTTTTTTCTCTTGAAAATAAGCTAAAATGTTAATAGCATTATGCAGTTGCAATTCCACAATTTTTACATCTTACATTAGATCAGGGGTGTCAAACTCGCTGCATCACGGCGGCATCACATGATGTATCGGGACTTTCCCCCCTTCGCTAAACCGGGCGTGGCCAGCGCATGAAGCATCCGGCCTGTGGGCCAGGAGTTTGACACCCCTGCATTAGATGATAGATAATTCATCCCTACATCTAATGTATATTTGTCACTGGATATTACCAACTGTAGATGTTATATTCTCTTTTATAAATAGAAACAAATCTGCCAGTGTGCTCTTCTCTGTCCCAGAATGAGGCAACTCGTCACAACTAACTCACCGCGACTAACTCGCCGTGGGACAACTTGACATGGCAAACTCGCTGCAGTACAATCAACCATTCAATTTAATCATTTGAAATAATTTTAAAAATATTTTAATTTTTGTCATTCATATTTCATTTTGTTCCTCCTTTTGCATCTTTTCTTTAATAATTCTATTCCACCATTTCTTCGATATTAATGTAACTTTTGTCTTGCAGCGAGCTGGCAGCAGCGAGTCGCCCTAGACCCTCTATGTCCTTTCCGTTGTTTAAAATGATGGAAGCAGAGTAGAAAACACTAAGAACAACACTAAATTGATAATGGAGCTCACATGGTGCAGTAATTTGGTGCAGTAATTATCTCTAACTAACCACCATTTACAGGGCTGCTACTATTAGGATAAAATGAGGGAACACTTAGAAGAATCACACTCTAGCCAACGAAATGCAAGATATAATGTATAAATATGGCATTAACATCTTATGTTTTTCAGAGAATGGGGGAAGATAAAGAACAAATTGAAATAAAGAACCATACATACAAAACTGGGGACCCAAATGTTCTGTTTTATCTATCCCAACATGTGTTAACATTTACCCACCAAATACTTATCCAAAATACCATAAAAAAAACAAAAATAAAACTGTTATAGAAAGACAACAATCTAGAACAAGAGGCAAGCACACTTCCTATTTTCACCCAGCTACAATCTCAGACCTTAGCCATAATCAAAACTACAATCTGGGAGGTATGCCCCCACAAACTCAAATGGAACTAACTTATGCAGACCCCCAAAGTTAAGTCCTATTAAAATCAAGGATCTAATAAAACCAGTTGGTTTAAATGGGCCTTAAGGCCTAAGTTTAGATTGCTTCTGAGCACTACACCATCACCAACAAGCAACCTATCAAAGGATCAAACTATAGGCTAATTGTATTTATAACTGCCAATTTCCAGATTCATCCCAAATTGAGGAGGAAGAATTAACTTCTTTCCCTTGGTATTTTGATTTTCAAAATATTAAGTCTTTCCCATAAATATTGAAAGGGGGGGGGGGACTGTGTTATCTGAACCAGGTATTTTCGTTAGATATAGGTTCTAGTTCTGACTTCCAAACACTGCGCTGGACTCCTCTACATTAATTAAAAATATAGGAAGGACATGAATACTTCTCAAAACATAAACACATATGTAATACTTTTTAAAGTCTTGAAATTATTATCTATTAGAAAGCACTGTAAACTAAAATACACAATTTAAAGAGGCTATGTGAATATCTTAGCAATTCTATCATGAAGATATGCCAACTAAAATATTTCTTTGGAAAAAGGTGATTGTTAAGAAAAACCAGCTTGCAAAATGCCCTTTAAAGGGTAGAGAGAAATGACATCCATCCCTCTATGCTACATAAATATGAGGATGATAATAAGAAAGAGATTGCAAGGATGGACAGCAATATAAAAGAACACTATAAGATTTCTTCAGAGGCCCTGGGATTAAAATGCACTCCCCTGGGCAGTGTCACTGGCAAGCTAGTGTATACAATGACTCCTTTGCATCAGATTTAGTATCACATTAAAAAACAGACCATGTAAATTTCCTGCTGAAAAATGTTTTTATCTGTATCTTGCGAAAGTTATTTACATACAGAATAAAATAAAAACATAAGGGGGATGTTAGAATGAACTGGAAATAAAATTAATTTACTAACCTGAGAATATATATTTAAAACTTATTTGAGGTGTTTCAACTTAAGTGAAATTATATTAAACAGTGATATTAACCACCATACCACTACTCACTTGGATTACTGCAATGCAGCCTGTATGGGGATGACTCTGAAGACTGCTCAGAAACTGCAACTGATGTAAAATGTATCAGGTCCTAGATTAGCAAATCAAATCAATTGTATTCTTACAACATCTGTTCTATGGTCACCACAGTGATTACCAATATATTTCCTGGTGCAATTCAAAGTGATGGTTTTAACATATAACCATGACAGCAAGGAAGAACCATCTTCTTCACGTAGAAGCAGCCTCACTTACCCTTTGCACACATTGTTTCACCATCTTTTAATGATGCCTCAAATACACGAAGGGACTGCAGGCAGCATTTTTTGCTCAGAACCCTCATATTCCAGTGTTACTTCTGGAAATTAGGCTGATGCCTTCTTTGGCAGCCTTCTGGAAGCTATTAAAGACAAACCTGTTCCAGAGTGGCTTTGGGTAATTAATTGCAACCTCTGTGCCTAATGTATTATGATAGATTTGTGTTTTATTTAGATACCAGGTTTTTACTCTGTTTTATGTTTTATGACGTAAGCTGCCTTAAGTTGCTTTCTCAGTCCAGGGGGTACAAATGCAATAAATTATTAAAGAAATAGTTAAGGAGCCATGGAAATCACTATAAAATGATTACTTATTTGCTGTAAGATGCAGTTTCAGTATAGCCTATTAATGCTATTAGAGCTATTCAAGAATAAATGGATTGTAAACACTCTCTTACTTCAGTATAAAGGATTAGTTTAATTAATATGGCTTTATCGAATGTTTCCAGTTTTAATTGTATTTTTCATGCAAAAACCTAGTCTTTTCTGAAATTTTCATAAAAGATTGCTGGAACAGCTCAGTAAATACTATTTTTCTCATACATACATATTATTCACAAAATATGAAATTCAATGTTAAGTAGATCACATGTAATAAGTTGAAGTGCATGGTTGTTTGGTAAATCACCACTGTCAATTCTTGACTCCATATTAATGACAATCTAGGTAGAATTTATTTAATTGACAGCATGTAATGCTTTATTTTGTTAGCATTAACATATAATGGATCCTGTTCTTGTTTTATTAACCAAAAGGTTTGTAAATGTACAATATTGCAAATTGGACCACAATAAAGTGCATCTAAAGTTGTATTTCTTTTTTAAAAGCCATGGCCTTTTGAAACAGCAACATTCTTAATTAAGATACATTGCTTAGTTGGGCATGAACTTGTCCTGCAATCATCCCATAACTTTAATTTTAAATAGCACTTGACTACATGAATTAAGCACACAATGGAAAAATCAATTTAAGAGATCACAGCTGTATTAGCAGAATTTTTATGACTTATGATGTTTCTAGGTCAAGGTTGTAAATATTATGAAATTGTGAATATTTTCAGTCATTCTTTTTGAAAAGCTTGTAAATAGTAAAATGTATTTAAATAATGGAGCAAGAAATATTCGCATGATATATGTTACCAGAAATAACTTTGCTCAGACTGAGGAAGTGCTTTGCGTTAAATAATAAAATGACAGTTGTCTTTTTTATATTTTTATGTCTGCCAGTTAACCCAAAATACATATAAAATGTAGAATTTTATTTGCTGTACACCTGATATAGAAATATAATACTAGCAGCTGATTTCCCAAAGTTTTTTTTTAAAAAAGCCAACAATTTTCTTTTACACTACATAGAAAAAAAATTAAAATTAAAACATTTCACTGATATTATTCTGCTGTATTTTCTTACTTTGGTAATTTCAGATAAATTGCACCAACTTTTAAGATCTGATTGCAATATAATAGCTGAGTTAAATTTGCAACAGTAAAGGGATATACACTTTCCTCTACCCACAGTCTAAATAATATAGTTACAGTGCCTTACACAAATAGAATGTGTTCATGTTGGTTTGGTTTTGAACCTCCAGGAAAAAAAAATATCAAGCATCAAATGAAATGTTTCTCTCCTCTCAAAAGTTTAAAACCACATACCGACACAAAGTTATTTCAATGTGAATTTTTGGACCACCTTCCTTGATTGCCCAGCTAATCCATCCCAACTGCTTAACATACATTATTTTATTATGCTAATCTGTTTGGACATGACAACATGTTTAATCAAGCATTTAGGCTACAGTGGAAACGTATGCAACTCTTATTCATGAAATGTCTGCAGCAAAACTACTCTTCATATTAAGTGCCACAATCATCTTATAGCTTTGCATTTTTAATACTTCAACGTTTTATATATTTTCATTGTTGAAGAAATGATATCACAATTTCAAATCAAAGTCAACACTGCAGTGAGGAGAGCTTTTCTACTTTATTACAAAGAGAAGAAGCCTTTATGTGGTCAGAAAATACAAGATTGATCTTTTTTTTTTCTCTTCCTATGAAACGCTGCTGTTCAAACAGCCAGAGTGAATTGTCTCAGTTCACTTCGTTAAGTCCCATCACATTCACTTGGGTATGGATGTCCTTGGCTGCTGAAATCTGGCCCTTTAGTGCACAGGGCGACATAGACGTCCCCTGACCAGCAGTTCCAGAATGTCCCGTTTTCATATATTGCATCCATGCACACCTCCTAAAAATGAGGTACAGCAGGGCAAACATTTTCCAAAATAGATGTCATATATATAATATATACACATTCGTACATACATACCTTTATTCATGTGATGTCCAAAAATTTAAAAAAAATGTACACATTTATTACAAAATCGTAACAAAGACTGGACAGTGTTTTGCTCATTCTGGAAAGATGAAGCTCAGTTAACACACAACTTTGGAAATGAACCATAAGTTGTGGCAATATCTTTCTTCTAAACAGATATTCTTGCATTAAGTTGGCGAAAACTGCCTTTTCAAAAACTGAAGGGGAAGTAAAATGAAGGAAGCAGACCTTGCTCATCTTTCCAAATGAAATACGAGAAGGATCTTCACATAAAAATGCACAAACATTTTTTTTATTACCAAGAGTGCTACAATGAACAATGCAAATTTTATTGTCTATTTTGTTTCTTTTTTCCTTTTTTTTACATTTTGGAAACTAAGTAGTAAACTTTTGTCAGTGTACTTGCTTGTCTTTACAGACCCAAGCTTGTCTGCTGGCAAAAAAATAAAAATAATATAAAAAAAAAATCCGACCCTGCTCAAACTAAAGGAAAACAAATTATAAATTTAGTTGTTGGGCAGCACATAATTAGTAAGGCAGGACTTCAAATGGTGACCCTTTTGCATGAACCAATTGCCAGATCCTCAAAAGGAATTAAAACCGGGATGCCTGAGCCACTTCAGTTTTGCAGTTATGTTGAGTATTGTGCTGAGACAGCCATACCCCAAGACAAGAGGGAAGTCTTCAGAAGGCTTGCTGAGCAGGGTTGTAGTTGAAAGTGGATGGCAGATGAGGCCGTTCTTCTAGTTTATCATATTCCAGATGGAACTCCTACAAACCCAAACAATGGTAATTATTCTACTATCAGCCAACAGGTCATTAGAATTAATGATTCGTATTAGTGCACAATTAACCCAAAGAAAGCACTGTTTCTTTCAAATAAATAAAATAAACTTTCCCTTAGGAAAGCCTTTTAGAAACTAAATTTAATATTTAAAAAGTCACCATTTTTCGAAGTTTGCAATATGTCTTACATTTATTTTATACCAACTACATGAGATCTAACTGCAGCTAGATTAAGTTTTTAAAAATGAAGAATTCAACACAGAGATTCGTGTTAGTATTTGTAAAAATACAATTCTGTGAGAATGCATTTGCTTCCTGTCAGATTTTCTGAATTTCTGCATATTTTTACCAAGTTATCAGAACTTAATGTGAGTCCCATAAAGACATAAATGTTTGGAGCTTATTTCAAAATAAAGATAATCCAACATGATATGTGCCAATATGAAAAGTAATCACACTCTTATATTAACTAACTGATTACACCATCTTTAGCTGTAAATATAAACAGCCAATTGCTTCCTGAAATTGGTGATCAACCACTGAATTTATTCTCTTATTCCATTCCATTGTAGCCTTGCTTATTCATTAAGGGATCATTGCCTTCTTACATGACCCATTTAATCTTCAGCTAGTGGACAGAATTCTTTGTGGAATTCTCCAATACTGATAAAATTTTAAGCTTTCTGTAATTATGATAAATTCTTCAACTTCTGAGCCAGTAAAACCTATTCAAACCGACAGGTCCACTTCCATGCCTGACAGCTGTGATATTTTTATTATAGAATACAATATTTCATTTCTGTAAACTAACTGAATTGACTGAACCAGGGAGGCAATTATTTTTCACATCTGTAATGCATATTAGATTATTTTATTTATGAAATAACTAAAGTCAACAGCAAACAATCTTTACTTATCAATATATCCCCTGTGAAGCTTGGATAATATTTAGCAGCAAAGATATGCAACCATTTAAAATCCAAGATGGATGAATATTTTCTCACAGAATTGTTTTTATAGGTCCAATTGTTTTAAAAGTACCTGAAAAGAAAACAATCAATAAAAATATTAATTGCTAGAAATTAGACAGAAGATGGCACAAAATTTTCTCTTTTCATTTCAGTATCAGGGATGAATCTCAACAGAAGATAATATGTGTAGCTTAGGGTTGCTGAAGGCTGATTGGCTCTGGTAAGGGATTTATTTTTTAAAAAATCTTAGGTTCAAGAAAAAGAATGCCTCCCTATCTTCAGCGACCCTTGTGATAGATCAGTCAACAAGTAGTGAATGGTACATATTCTGCAAGTAACTATTTGCAGTATTGTTTTTACACATTCGTTATGCAAAGAACAAAATCAATCTCCATCTATTCCTCCTAAAAGTAAAACATTTATCTTAAGTCATACTTGAAGAAGCAGAGAAAGGTACAAATTATAGTTTAATATCTCCCTATTAAGAGGCATATCTTTGAATGGTAATTAAGTAAAATGTTTTTCATTATTAAGTTGTTTCAAGAATATTACTAGTTTTCTCCCATTGACAATATTATATTTCTATTACTTACACACAATAAAGACAATTTATTCACTTTATTAGCACAATTTATATATATATGCCTTTCTATTTCCAGAAACTGAATGGCATACAGTAGTAAGTAATAGAATTAAAAACAGAAATACATTAATACAATCACAACAATTCAATCCAATGGACCATTATTTGGATAGTATGATCTTATTAATGTCCAAATTGTTTTCAAAGAGTTTTTACAATTCTCCAAAAATATAGTAAGGAAGCAGTGGACCAGTATTCCTCAGAAGGAAGGAGGCCTTCATCAAGAAGGCTCAAATCCAAACTCCCTGAAGATGGCATTCACTTTCTCCCAGATATTGCCAGAATAGTAAATTCAATTCAGAGATATCCTAGGCCCTAAGCAATATAAGGCTTTGTGACACTTTCATCCAGAAAGTAACTGATAGCAACACAGCTCCCACAATACTGTTGTGGCATGGGCACTCATAACTACCTAGTCCAAATAGTTTTCAAGGTAGCTCCATCTACAGTAAATTGCAATAATCCAGCTGGTGACAAAGTGGCAAGAACATGTATGGCTAGAAGGACTACCAACCGAGGAGAGATCCCAATTAATACACAAGATGAAATTGTGCCATGTTTCTCCTGGCCATAAAATCTACCTGCTGTTCAACTAGAAGCTATGACTCCAAAAGGACTCCAACTTGCAAGCCAGTTCTATCAAAGGCAATCCAGAATAAAAGATGAACTATTTCTATATTCAGTCAGATTCAGCTATAACCATTCTCTCTTTGTACGTCCTAATCTATTTAGTCCTACCCTATTTTTCCTCCTATTTTTCCCCTAAAAATGCTCAAGCACTGGGTCCCCTAAAAATGCTCAAGCCTTCAGTCACTACATCTTTTGCCTGGCTGAGGTGACATAATGGCATATTATCAATATGCTGTTTATATGTTACTTTGTGCCAGCAGATGAGCTCTTCCAATAGTTCTACGTAGATGTTACACTGCAGGAAAGCAAGGACCAAATAGTAAATAAAAAATGGCTGAAAAGTGACCTCCCTTCACTCATCATCACTAACTGGAATTGGCCACTTAGGAAGGAGGATACCCAATGAAGGGCATGATAAATGATACCAAAAGCTGCTGAGAGGCCCATCAAGACAAGTCAAATCCCTCTATCCTGATCCCATCAAAGGCCATCAATGAGAGTAAACAATATGGTTTCAATCTCACATGGCAGTCTAGCTTGAATCCTGACTGAAATCAGTTGATTTGATATAGCCAGGTTCTTTGTAACTATGGTTCAACCACTTCTAATAAATGTCGCTAAAAAGAGAAAGGTGTCTGAGAATGGCCAATTGCTAATTCGAGCTATGGTTTCTTGAGATGTAAGACATCATCCCCTTTTCAAGTGGGAGGCATCATTTCCTCACTCAAGGATGCATTTACCCAGCATTTTCTCATCTTCCTATACTTTCACCAAATACCGTAGATACAGCAAGAAATTAATCTATAGGTAGAAGCTAACAGCACAGAGAATCCTGTTTACTTCTTCAGGGTTCACAGGTGCAAATCAATCCCTGATAACTTCACAACACAAAGCTTATATTACCTCAGCTGAATCTGCTCATCCCGTATCTGTTTAATTAAAAAAAAAAAGCAAATTGAAAACAAAAAAATAAGCTTTATTTAGTAGGGAGTTAGGACATGTTTCTGACCCATAGAAATAAAAGATCAGTTACAGTTGAAATAAAAACAATGCATGGAAACTGACTCAAGGCAACTGACATTAAATAAATTTAAAACATTTTTCTTCCACCATATATACATCTTCATTCACCTGGTACAAATTTTTAGAACTGTAGCCTCAGATGTCATTGCATTTTAAACTAGTACTAGTCAGCATGTCTCAGTAAATAGAGAAGCCTGCTGAATAGCAGTAATTTTTTGCAATTATCTGTAATGTGTTTTCTAAACTCCAAGCATGTTTACTAATCCAAAAGATTCCATACTCCCAAATAAGAATCTTTAATGAAAAACCCTACAGTAATAAAGAACATGCATTTTAAAGATCTATCTAAAAAAAAATACCTTCGCTACTTTTCTCCAGTTAAGACAATCAAAGAAATAGTATGTTCCTCTCTCATATGTATTGGTTTTCATTGTTGGCTCCATGCCTGGTGCTCTGGTAATCCATACTCTCTCTTCTTTGTGGTATCTCCAGTCTCGGTTAAATCTTTCGTCATCCAATCAGGAAAAAGAAGATTCTATTAGCTGGACTGATTTAAATTTGTTAAAAAGTAAAATTAGAATTAACAAAATACCTTTACCTATACAACTATATTAAATATGTTCTATGTGCAACAATAGCTTATAAAAATATTTTACTATAATTTTCCTTGCAGCACTTAACCTAAATGAAATGGTAGGTTCATTGAAGGAAATATTTAAGTATTTAAAGTGGAGCTGCTTGCCTTACAGTATTCAAGAGTTTTATAGAAAAAATAAACACTTATCAAAACTGACCATTTATAAATAGAGGAGTCTGCTGAATAGCAGTCATTTTTTGTATCCATAATGTCTTTTCTAAACTTCAGGCATGTTTACTAATCTAAAAGATTCCATACGCCTGACATAAGACTTCTGCACCATGTAAAGCATGAGAGAAGAAAGTCTACAAGCAGAAGGTTTTGTTTTTTTAAAAATTGAATAGTTTTTGCTTGAACTTCCCCTTCACATGGCATACTACAGTAATTTGTTTTTAAAAGAAAAGCTCTTTATAATTTTAAAAACTATCTGAATATTTTCTATGTCAAAATTCACTAAAACGTGACATACAGCTCTACTGCTGCTAATAGTTGTAATACATCTCCTCCATTCATATAATAGAGATAAAAGAGTAGATCTTCCCCATAGCGACCAAGCTTTATTGCAGCCAACTGAAAAGAAAAAAAAAGACTTTAAAAATCCAATTTAAGTTTTATTTATATTACTAAGAGATGATTAAAAAATAAAGATCTTAGAAATGAATTAATTCTTTGATGTTACACATATACATCCATGTAGTTGGTAAGAGACAGAAAGGCTGCCAAAATTTTTAATTGGCTTCCCTAAATTTCCCCAAATGTTTATTCTGGTACCTATGTTCAGTAAGAATGGTAAAACAAACCAGGGAATCTCTGCCCATTAGCATTAAACCTAAACCAGAAGTACTATTTCTCAATAAACCAGAATCATGACCACCCACATAACTTAAAATTCTTGATAGTTAGGAGATTGAAACCAAAGCTCTTAGTACTGATATAATGACAGACAAACCAGTGGTAAAGACTTCCCAGTCTGTTCAGCTATTCTTCTGTCAGGTATAACTAAGTAGAGATGACTAGCAGCATCCATACTTGTATTATATTTGAACAGGATCTAAGAGAATGTGGATTATGAACCACTGTCCAAGTATATATTTTTCTTTAGTGCAATAATGTAGTCATTAGTGTGTGAAGTATCCTTCTATAATTTACCTATTTAGGAAAACTGAGTGAAGAATTAGAAAATTTTTACTTTAGAACTTGTTTTCTATCATACCCTTTAATTCTGTATTCTGCTTGTCAGTAATTAGAATTCTGGCCTTTGATAAAATAAATCTTCTGCAAATACAATTGTTTTGAGTATTCCATCAGACTGCCATTTTTTTACATACATGCACATTCCGAAAACACAGTAACACTTTTTCAGTGGAAATAGCAAAACAGTACAATATATAGATGTTAAAGTAGAATTTATGTTAATAAAAATGTCTATCTATTCTCCCAAAATATAAACTAAGAGCAAATGAAGTGATTTTATTTGATAAAACTTTTTAAAAATGTAAAACTATTTATTAAGATACTTTATATTTTAAAGAAACTTCTCTAAAATATAGAATAAATGCATACCATAATAGGAAAATGTGTTTCAGTAGGAGTAATATTTAGCAATTATATAGATTTTTTTTTAGTATTGGAAACATTTTACATATATTCATCCAAAAAACAGCTCATTAAATTAATATTACTGCAGAATGACACTTTATTCAGGCCATCAGATGTTAATACCACTATATATAGATTGTCATAAATATAACAGCCTGAGATTTTTAATTTTATTTATACTTTATTCTGTTAAGGGACCATAAAATATACTCACCTTATCCCTAATGTGAATATTTGTTAAGTATTCAGAAGGAACATGGAAGTCTGGATAAGGGAATGAGACGTGATTTAATTCTTAACCCATGAGACTGATTTTCAAGAATATTAAGAGTATATATTAAGTTAAAAATAGATATTTTAATTGATCAACCTTACCTATGTCTTGAGGTCGACAGGGTGAAGAAGCCCAAGGTGATGCAAATTTGGGGTAAAGATTTCTGTACAGGAAAAAAAAAAGATACTTAATTGCTAAAGATTATTCCTTTTCAAAATGCTGTTATTTCGAATACAAAACCAGAGGCTGGTGTGCACAGGAAAAAAAGATACTTAATTGCTAAAGATTATTCCTTCTCAAAATGCTGTTACTTCGAATACAAAAATAGAGGCTGGTTTGCACACTATCTAGCTTAAATAGATTATCTGGATCTAGATTAATACCAAAAATTAGATAATACAATAAATACAAAGCACTGATTAGAAATAGTGAGAAAATATTTAATAATATTCAATACTAGAAGAAATCTGTGATGAATTTTAAACAATATAGGACATTATAACAATATTTACATATAGCAATAGCAATAGCACTTAGACTTATATACCGCTTCATAGTGCTTTTACAGCCCTCTCTAAGCGGTTCACAGAGTCAGCATATTGCCCCCAACAATCTGGGTCCTCATTTTACCCACCTCAGAAGGATGGAAGGCTGAGTCAACCTTGAGCCTGGTGGGATTTGAACCGCTGAACTGCAGCTAGCAGTCAGCTGAAGTAGCCTGCAGTGCTGCACTCTAACCACTGCGCCACCTCTAATTTAATATCATTAAATTAGAACCTAATGCTCAGTATACAAAGATATGCCAACATGACTTAATTATTTTCACTAATTACTATATACTGTAATCCTCTCTTATCAATATTACCAATGCTTTATTGATAATAACAAGTAACTTTGTTAGATCCAAAGTAGGCCAGATGAAGCAATTAAATATAATTCTACATTGTGGTATAATGTTGTCATTGAAGAAATTATGCCATTATGTCAATACAACATAATACCAACTTTTGGCAATCATAATCATCACAAATAATGCAACTCATAATTTATTTTGAATTAATAAATGTACTTCCGTCATTTGACTCTTATATCTTTGAAAGAATTGAGATGTTATAGACCAAGGGTGTCAAACTCGCGGCGTCACGTTGCTGTCACATGGTGTTTCGTGACATTTTTCCCGTTCACGGAGCTGGGGTGGCATGGCCTGCGCGTGACACATCTGGTCTGCAGGCCGCCAGTTTGACATCCCTGTTATAGACAATCCCTTCCTATAATTAGTGTAAAGTTGATATTTCACCGTGTTACTGTTTTGTCATTACTTGTCATTACATTTTTTCCATTGTTGCAGCAATCAATTATTAACATACAACAGGGCTGTCAAACTCCCGGCCCATGGGCCGGATGCGTCATGCACTGGCCATGCCCACGCCTGGTTTAGCGAAGGGGGGGAAGTCCCGATACGTTACGTGACGCCGCCATTATGTGTTTGACACCCCTGACATACAACTATCAACAAACTATCACTTTTCTTTAGTCATATTATTTTTGATGTGTCATTAATCATGTTATATTAGTTTGTGACTAAATTAACATTATTTCAATATTTGCAAAAGGTATATGTTGGAATAACTATTAAAACATGAATGAAATTTGTGTTTATTAATTTGATATAAACTTAATTGGATCAAAGAAATGGTGCAAGCATACCATACCTGTGCAAAGGTTTTGATAGTCTCATTTTATTCATAAAAAGTGGTAAAATATGAGCACAATAATTTTTGCTGGACTCACAATTGGCTGAGAAACTACACGCAAAAAATGTCCATTAATGGTTTCATTTCAACTTGGAAGAAAGTCTCATCGGAGTGCTACAGGGCTATTGCTTGGGTCCTGTACTATTCAACATTTCTATCAATTAACTTGGATGAGGGAGATGAGAAGATACTTAGCATGTTTGTAGATCATACAAAGCTAGGATGACCAGAACCAGAAGGTGAAAACTGCAACTCAGATGCAATGTAACAAATAACTTCCTGACTGAATATGTTGCCAGCTAGTGAAAAAGGTTGCATATATGAAGTGATTTCTTTTTCACTACTGGTCTTCAAACAGAGGCTAGATAATCAATTGTTAAAAAATGTTCTAGTGGATTATGCACTTAGTAGAGGGACACGCTGGCTCTGTGATTAGAACGGAGGCTTGATGACTGGCAAACACGAGTTCGAGACCTGAGTACTACAGGGCAGGATTAGGTCCCGCCACTTGCTCCAGCTTCTGCCCAGCTTCTGCCCAGCATGTAAAATGTGAATAGATGAATAGGTACTACTTTGGTGGGAACCCATGCGGGGATGAGAAAGGAGCCTCCATTTGGGTGTCTCCCGGGCAATGGGGACATCAATGGCGAATACCTCACGACCCGGAAGCACCCTGGTAGCTGCTTCCAAGTCCCATCGGCTGCCAAACATCTACTGTCTCTGACGCAGTAGACTCCCGGCTTTGTAAAATCACCTATGCTAAATAAATAATGCACTGAGTAGAAAGTTGAGGTAGATGATTCCCTACCAAACCTTTTGATTTTACGTTTTGGGTATTTAGCAACCTTTCTGTGACCAGGAATTACATGGCTGAAAAATAACAGAAAATGTAATAAAGATGCAAAGCAATATTACTGTGGTTGAATTCCCACCTTCCCCTAATTTGTCAATTTACTGGAGTTTTGAGAAATGAAAAGCCTATTTGTTTTTAACTTCTCTGTGCTCCAACCTGCAGAAAACTTGCACTATTGGTCAGTTAACCATAGAATATCAATTGCACAAAGTTGGAGACTTCAGAAAGTACATGTGACTTGTGAAACAAACTGTCCCCATTATATATAAATTAGATTGTATAAGCACTCTTCTCTCAAAATAATGATAAACTAAGCATTTAATCATGGTGCCGCAGTGGTTAGAATGCAGTATTGCAGGCGAATTCTGTTGACTGCCAGCAGTTCAGCACTGTGATTCTCACCAGCTCAAGGTTGACTCAAACTTCCATCCTTCTGAGGTCAGTAAAATGAGGACCCAGATTGTTGGGGGCAATATGCTGACTCTGTAAACCTCTTAGAGAGGGCTGTAAAGCACTGTGAAGCGGTATATAGGTCTAAGTGCTAAGTGCTATAAAACTAAACATGAAAGATGTAAGGCTTTATAGTTTTTCTGCAATACAAATAATAAGCATAGAATATCTTGTCAACAGCTGCAGAGATATATCACAAATTTGTGGTTTTTCTGATGTGTTAAATTATTTTTTATGAATATTATCCCTGATTTATTAAAATCTTGTTGAATTACATATTAACATCCTGAAGCTAATTGCATGAATGCATATTTTAGAATAATTACATTTTTAGTTTACCTTAGTAAATAGTTTGGAAGTGTAGTTATTCAAAAATAAGTGACTATAGCTAGTAATTTACATTAAATAATGATATCAATTTGAAATCACTTACTCGGGAGAATTGAGATTGAGACCTAAAGTTGTCAAGTCACTTCCTAATGCAAGATGTACCATGCCAGGGTCTGTCTCTGCTGCCCTGATGAATGTTAACAAACCAATCATTCCAAACTGGTCTGTCACCATCCCTTGTGGAATGTTGGTAACCCGACCTAGAAAAACATAAATCAGAGTATTATCTAATAATAGAGAACCAGTGTCATCTGAAACATAAGTAAAAAAAACAGCAGATTTAGCAAACATACCATCAGGTAACACCTGAATCCCCTTTTTCTGCTGGTTATTGTTTTGCGTTGTTGAACTTTTATCTCCAGGAAATTTTGGACCATCTGCACTAGAAGATGTTTTGCCTGATGTATTCAAATTCTGTTAAGAGATATAAAGAGAAAAAAATCAATATAAAAATTGTAAAAAAATATATATACATGACCAGATAATTTAGTTAACTGGTGTTTACAAAATAGCACCCTCCAGGAGTTTCTCTCATCTCTATATTTGTATATTTATATAGATTTATGAAGTGAGATCATCCATGTATCAATACATTGTTAGAAACAAACAGCTTGTCCATTGTGTACAATTCAAGGGTGACAATAGATAATAATGTCTGGGATTACTAATGGTTTTAATGACAATAAATTAAACTTCAGTCCTCCCAATATTAAATTTCTGTTCAGGGAAACGGTGTTCAGCCATTTGATGTATAGGTTTCTAATCTAGGTTCTGTGCAAAGCCATGTGTATTTTACTAGATAAAGTAGACATGCCAAACAGACAGAGACTATGATTAACCCCTTCAAATTCTTAAGAACTCCAAAGACTTTAGGATTACATGACTTATATGTACTGTATGAGAACTTAAAATTGAGAAATATTAATATAATTTATTTATTTGACTTTGCAGACCCCCTGAAAGGATCTTGGGGATCCACAGAAGTCCCCAGTCCACACTATGAGAACTGCTATCCTAAAGCATTTCTCTGAATGCTTCCCTTTAACCCAGTGGTTCTCAACCTTTTTAATGCCGCGACCCCCTGCGACCCCCTCCTCACCGCCGCGACCCCCGCCCCACGCGCAATGAGGTGACAAAGGGGGCGTGGCACCAGGGTTTGAGTTCTTTTACCCTCTGCACATGCACAAAGCGTTCTGCGCATGCACAGAGGGTAAAAGAACTCAAATGCCGGTGTCCGGGCGGGTGGGCGAAGTCTCCCGCTTCTGTGGCTACCGTCTGTCTGGCGACCCGCAGGCACGGCCGAACTGGGAGCATTTCCAAGATGGCGGGCTAGCGCGTGCGGCGACCCCTGTGAAAAGGTAATTCGACCCCCAAAGGGGTCGCGACCCACAGGTTGAGAACTGCTGCTTTAACCAGAAGTGAAGCAAATGGAAACTGGGCAAATTTCCATTAACAAATACAGTACTGCATTTGAAGAATGTTGTCCCCAACTTTGCTAATTACTTCTGTTATTTGATATGGTTGGGCAAGAAGGACCAGTTTGCTTCATTCATTCATTCATTCATTCATTCATTCATTCATTCATTCATTCATTCATTCATTTCAATTCAATTCAATTCAATTCATTTCATTCATTCATTCATTCATTCATTCATTCATTATTTCCCATCATTATTTTTACAAATAACTCAAGGTGGCAAACAAGTCCAACACACCTTCCTCCTCCCATTTTCTCCACAACAATCCTCTGAGGTGGGTTGGGCTGAGACAGAGTCAGTGGCCCAAAGTCATCCAGCCAGCTTTTATGGCTAAGGCTTTTACCCATGATTTAACTGCCTTCTTAAAGATAAAGATAAATACATACATAATACATACATACATGTGGTACATACATACATGTGTGTGCATGTGCATCAGTGGTGGGATTCAAATTTTTTTACTACCGGTTCTGTGGGCATGGCTTGGTGGACGTGGTGTGGTGGGCGTGGCAGGGGAAGGATACTGCAAAATCCCCATTTCCTCCCAATCAGCTGGGACTTGGGAGGCAGAGAATAGATGGGGGCGGGGCCAGTCAGAGGTGGTATTTACCAGTTCTCTGAACTACTCAAAATTTCCACTACCGGTTCTCCGAACTACTCAAAATTTCCGTTACCAGTTCTCCAGAACTGGTCAGAACCTGCTGAAACCCACCTCTGATGTGCATGTGTGAATTGTTTTTTCTTTAAATTACGGCAAACTTACAGGTTTACTGTCATCATTACTTGATGTTGGATCTTTGTAGTTGGAGCCTGGTAATGCTGGAAAATCTTCATTGTGTATTGAAAAGTCCTGGGTTTGCTCATTTGCTGGTTTTGTTACCATCCCAACTACATTGGGAGATAAATACACCACACTGAATTATTTAAATTGTAATAGTTTTCATTTTCATTTTATTTCAATTTCTTTGTACTATTTTATTAATATGGATTTAAATTTTCATGTTAAAGTGAACCTCAAAATATTTGAAAATTAAAGAGACTTAAATTGAGTAAATATAACTCTACAATTCAGTAAGTTAAAATTTTCACTACCATATGATTTTACTTTAACAAATATAGAAAAAGTAAAATATCCATTTCAAACCTTCTATTTGTAGAAACAATAATGAATTTAGATGGAATATATTGACTCTATTCAGTTTTTGATTTTTTTAAACAGTCAAAAACATAATTTTTAGCTATGAAGCTAACAAGATTTTTAAAGAAAAATATACAATTAATGTAAATGTGTAAATTAGGTTTTAAAAAGCACTAGCAGTTAATTATTTTTCAAAATTGTTTTGTTACATGACTACAATTTACTCAAATCATTTGTAATATTCCAAATTGTACTAATGTTTTACAGTAACTAAATGAAAGCATAAAATTGTAAGAAGAAAATATATGGTTGAACTACTAAAACTAATTATATTCTAAGACCAAAGGTATAGTTTATGCATGCACATGGGATACACAAGGTAGAGCTGGACAAAATGGCTATATTGGCCCAGTCCCCTCATGCTGAACCTTTGTAAGTTCAGAGGATTGTGTGAAGGAATCCTTTCTTATTCTGAAATTAGCTTGTCTTGATTCTTTGCCTTCTGTTACTCTTCCTTGCAGAGAACAAGAAAAACTATTTATATTTACCTTTTAGTATTTCATATGCATTACAATAAGTTCTTAATTTATTCTGGGCTCCTACATTTATCACCACTAGTCAATATAGCTATACCATGATAACTAGGACATCTAGATTTGCCTCCTATTGCCTCTCTGACGAGTCCCTGCCTTTTTTTTTTTTTTTTTTTATTTAATTTTTTTTTTTTTCATTGCCTCCTTTCTTTGGCTGGGGGGGGGACCCCACAACAGCAAGCCATTGCCTCCTTCCTTGGGCTGAGAGAGTGACTGACTCAAAGTCACTCAGCTGGACCTAAGGTGGGAACAGAATACAGTCTTCTGGTTTCTAGTGTTGTGCCTTAACTACTACACCAAATTAGTTTTCTAGGTGCTGGTGTCATCTTTAAAGGTGCTGGTGACTACCTTTAAAGCCCCACATGGCTTGGGGGGTTGTTACTTACAGAACCACCTCTTCTCACTCATTTCTATATGTCCTACATTCTGGCAGGAGAGACATGCTGTAAGCACCATCGGCCAAGGAATATCAGACAGCAAGATCTTGAAGATGATCCTTTTATGCCATGGCATCTGACCTCTGGAACATCATTCCTTATGAGATTAAGTTGGCCTCCACCCTGCTGGCCTTTTGTAAGGCCCTGAAGATCTGGTTTTATGTTCAAGCCTTAGGTACCAGATATGTGACAGAGCCGATGTACTGGTTGTGTTGAAGGATTTTTATGATTCTCGGACAACTGTATGTTTTATTTTTGATTCATTTTAGAAATATATTTTTATTTATTTAAAAGTTGGGGTCTACCCCGAGTCATACATATGAGATGGGAAACTGTATGAACCCAATAAATAATTGGGTTATAGAAAATTGTGAGAAAAGGTGAAAGGAGGAAAGATACTAAAATAAACCCACACCATTTTATACTTGTCTGTTCAAAATTCCACTCAATTCTATGCATTTACTAACAGCAAACAGGTTTTGGGGTGGCAGCTAAATAACCTACAAACAATTTTCTTTTAGGAACCTTCATTTCTCAGGCAAAAGACAGATTAAATAATAACACGAGGCCAAAGTTTAAGTTTAGCAAAAGCTGTTATTAATGCCTATGATATCATATGATCAATGCTGCAAAGACACCAGATTCACACTCACCATAGGGTGCCCTTCCAGCTAGAGGGTTTATTAATGGAGTTGGATTTCCACTTCCTTCCCTTCTATTTCTGTCCGCTAGTGCTGGAAAATCTGAAAGATCCAGTCCTGTAACATTTTCACTGCCATCTAAAAGAAAATATGTTGTTTTCAAGTTTATAAATGTCCAATAATGTATTTGGAGAACCATGCATACATATCATAAATAGACAATTCTGTAGAAACTTAATGATAATTATATTCCATTTCTTCCAAGTTACGATACCTGTAGCTTGGGAGAAAGAAGACAAGGGGTAGAGGAGAGAGAAGGAAAGAGCAAGTAGTGATTTAGCCCTCTAAAAGAAACAAGCTTAAAAGATAAGTATTAGGCTTATGCAGTATCATGCACATGATACTAAAAACAGGAGAGTTCAAATATGTTTATATCTGCTGGAAATCTATCTATGCCAAGAGTCAGAGGTCCAAGAAATCCCTGTCCTATCTTGCTGCCAACTTCACTTGTCAGAAGATGGTAGAAAGAACAAACGGGTATGATATCCCAGACATAATCCTTACCAACAGGGAGGAATTGAAGAAGTGAAGGTGACAGGAACCTTGAGAGAAAATGGCCATGTTATCCTTGAGTTCATGATATCAGGGGGAGGAGGAATAGAGAAGAGTCAGACTTGTATACTGGATTTCTTGAATTCAGACGGAAGGTAGGAGGGATCAGGCTTGAAATCCTGAGGAGAAAAGTGTCTGGAAAGAATGGGAAATCCTACTAAACAAGGTACCGAAGGCACAATTATAAACAATTCGTACCAGAAGGAAAAACTGGAGACATCTTAAGAGAACATGTGGATACATTTATACTATCTAAATGTTAAAAAGAAAAAGGGATATGGATACAAAGTGGAAGGAATGGCAGTAAGGAAGGATACAAGGCAGTCAGCAGAAACTGTAGGGTATGTTTCAGAAAGGCTAAAGTGCAGAATGAGCTGAGGCTTGCAAAGAAATACTTCAAACAACAAAAAGGCTTTTTGGAGGGGGTGAGGTGTACATCAGAAACAAAAAGGCAAAATAAGTCTGCTGTGAGCAGAAAGAGATAAATTGGTGATGGATGATGGACAGAAGGCAGAAGCTCATATTTTATGTGTCTACTTTCAGAAGGGAAATTAGGCCTTCATTGGCCATCTATATTAGATTGGAATATAGTATCAAATGCGCTCTGTGCTAGGCAATGTGCTTTTCAACATTTTTAATAACAACCTAGATGAAACTGAGGGAATGATGATCAAAATTTCCAATATCACAAAACTAGGAGGAATAGTTAATACTTCAGAAGAGAAAGAGAAGATCTAAATAGGTTTGAACACTGGATCAGAAATAAACAGGATGAAATTTAACAGGAAGAAATGTAAAAACTTGCATCTGAGAAAGGCACAAAAGTATAAGATGGGAAAGTTCATGTGAAAAAGATCTAATAGATATATTATATAAGCCAGCTGTGTGATGAAGTGTTGCTGAAAAGGTAAATGCTATTTTGGAACATATTAACAAGAGCATATAGCCCAGATCAGGGGAAGTAATTTTTCCACACTACTATATTTTGCATAGTTCTGGGCATCACAGTTTTTTCAAAAAGACTGATACATGGGAGTGCATCAGAGGACACTAAGAGGATGAAAGCACCAAGCCTTATGAGGAACAGTTTAGAAACTGTGCATGTTTAGCCCACAGAAGAGAAGACTGAAGTACATAATAGCAGTCTTCAGGTTCCTAAAGAGGAAATCTATTATCCCATATTCAGACAAGATCTGAATCAATGACTTGAAAGTACAGGAAAGGAGAGTCAAGTTAAATATTACGAGAAATTTCCTGGCAGTAGGAACTGTGAACTAGTGGAATAGCTGCCCCAAGAAGTGGCATGTCCTCCTCGCTGGAGGCAGGATAAGCATCTGTCCAAAAGGCTTTAGCAGATCCTGCACTGAGCAGGGCATAGAAATAAATGACCTCAATTATCCTTTCCAAATCTATGAAAACCAACAAATACTTGTGATCCAAATGCTACAAGATATTCACCCTAGGCTTTTCTGTTCCCGAGTAGTGTGAGAATATCTACTGGCTGGGAATAAGCAGACACTTTTTTTGCTTAGATTGTAGATTTAATTGTAATTTGAATTTGCCTTTGGGTTTTTTTATTGTATACTGCCCAATAACATGATCAAATGAGTTGGGCAGTATATATGTATCAAATAAATAAATAAATAAATAAATAAA
>QLTV01002141.1:629678-642415 GCA_003457575.1 Thermophis baileyi
TCATTGCATACAGCTCTCAAAGGGTCACCACCTCCAATATACACTACATAAACATGACTAAATAAATAAATAAATAAATAAATACAAAAAGCCTATAATTCCAGAACTGTTACATTCTGCTTTGTTCAGTTTTGCAGATACTATACATCTATGACAACATATGAATTAGTGGATTTGGTTCATAATTAAAACTGGAGGGCAAAGGATATAAGGGGCTATGGAAAAACTGGCAGAATCACCTTTCACTTATGAAAATGAAGTCTACTGAAGACCATGAATATCTATACAAATACTGGGAAAGTAACATAAAATACACACACAATAAGCTTCCAAATGAAACTCTAAAGAATGAGGATTTAAAATAGGCTTACCTGTTCCATTAAAAATATTACTTGATAAAGAGTTATTCATTCCAAATGCCTGATTCCTATTCATTCCAAATCCAGACATGCTAACATAAACAAAAACAGAAAAAAGAAAGTTTACATATATCCTCTAAATAATCCTCTAAATAAATATAGATCACCTTAGTTTGACCTGCAAGAGATGAAAAAATTATACAAAACTAGCACGTCACTCGTATTGTCTGGTTTTTATATGTTCATTCCTCAATGGATCAGTTTAAACATAACATAAAAGAATAGCTTGGCTTGATAATAGAGACAACCAGCAATAAATGGTTGTCATATGGTTGGTAGCAATTGCTTCTCATTTGTGAATAAACACTCTGGCTAAAATAGGAAGTGAGTTACTGACTCCAATTGGAAATTAAATTCTGTTTTCTAAACTGGAAATAATCTAGGCTGATAACCCATCTATGAACTCTTAATGACTATATCCCAAACACAGATAGGAGCCTGATGGAAGAGTCAGCCCATAAATGCTATCCAGGAATTATAACCTCACTACTGCAACCTTTAACAGGACATAGCTGCACAGTTATGTTAATGCACCAAAAGATGCCATGAAATATAAACTGAATTGGATATAAAGCATTTAAAAATTAACACTGTGTGTTCCAAGGCTATTGTTTGAAACAAACTGTTATCATAAAAAATGTTGGGCTGATAACTATCTGTTACAAAACAGAATTGAAAGTAAAATGCAGCTCTGAAGATATGTAAAGTATGATCAGCCCCACAAGCTTTTAAGAATCAAAGAAATCCAAAACTTCTTCAGGAAGTTACAACAGTACATATCATCTTGTGTGGCACAATCTTTACATGGTTTACAAACAATAAAGATACTTCATTAATGTCACATCTCATAATTCATAAGCATAGTGCTATTTTTACTTTGTCTTTCTTCCTGTTTCTCACTGTCACCAACTGTTTTTTTTCCCCATTTATCCCTTTCTTTTTTATATAAAAAAACAATTCAAGAGGAATATATCACTGGGTTTATTTGTACCATCTATGCTTGAGAAAGGAGTTAGCCATGAATATGAGTATATGCTTATTAATATGTTGTCCATAATAGATCAGATGCAACACAAATATTAATTTAATCATGTAATTGAAAATGGATCTCTAATTGGTAAGTTAGAGACTCCCGGGGGGGGGAAGTATTAGAAACACGAGTAACTCTAACACCATTTACCTGTTTCTTAGAAACATTGTATTTGATATAGATATTTTCCTAAACAAGTGTTAATAGTTGCTATTGTCAGTCAACAAGTAACCAAGACTGATACATTGAGTTAATATAATGATGGGAAAAACCTGCCTGTTACTTAAGGGATCTAAAGGAAGAAAAATTAGACCATGAATTCCTATTTAATATTTGCTTTTTTCCCCCCACAATCTTTTAAGCTCGGATTGGAAAAATGTAATGAAATAGAGACTTTAATCCAAAACAGGCTTCAGAAGTCACATATGACATAGTAAATAATTTTGGAAAGAAGATTAGTTTGTAAGACATGAGGAGTTTGCTCAGAACTAAGAATATTATATCATTCCAGTGATGAAAAAACCATAGCAAAACACAATTTACCTGCCTGCTGTACATTTTGAAATATGCACCACTTCTTTATCAGAAAAGTAGTGTGCATAGGAATGGAGAGGAATGAAAATGGAAGCTCTTTGTATAACTGAATGCCCTTCATATAACATAGGATATATCACCCTGAATTTATCATACCTGTTCACAGTAAAAGGTTGTCGAGAGGGTTGTTGCTTTGGCATACAAATTATGCTGGGTGAACTTCGATTAGGACTGCCTAAACCTGAACTGCTCATGCTGTTTGTCCTGCTGGGAATTCCAATGCCCTGACCAACCTGGGAGTGGTTCATAATATTCCTAGGATTCATAGGCAATATACCCCTGAAAAATATGATACAACAATAACGAATATGTTAGTATATCATTATTTCTACTTTGTCCAAGCCAATCGTTTCTAAGTGGACATTTTGTACACACATGAAATGAGTCATTTTATAATGAAGACCACCAGTTGTCAATCTTTTTCATTTGTATCAATAGTGATTGGTAGTGTTTTTGAAATTTCAGATTCACACTGAGCTCCCAAGTTCAATTAGGCTCGGATATTTAAAAAACAATATTAGTGCTCAAGATTATGTTCCATGAAAGCTCTATATGGACTTGGAAAAATCAGTATGGGCTTAATAGGCTAGAACTGTTCCCAGATTGTGCACTATGGTGCCCCAGGATGCTGCAGCAAACTCACAGTGATATTTTATTACTTAATAAATAAAACTGTTAGTAAGTTCACTGCAGGTCCCTAAGCTTCTGTTAGGGAACGGCCAGGGCCGCTGAAATTCAAGGAAGTCCCAGAACCCCTAAGCTAATGCACAAAATTACAATTCCTACTTGAATTTGGAATCCTGAAGAATTAGAGAATATCATCAAGTAATGCCAGCAATAACACTTTCATTTGCTATATAAAATGTATTTTATTTATTTTATTTAAATGTATTTTACTTATTAAATTTATATAGCTTATTCAGCAAGCAACTATTTTATCAATGCTGCAAGATTTTCCTAAAAGCATCCATTCACCTATCTATCTCAACAGAATGTATAAATTATTTTCTGTAGTAGAATCAATATTGCATTAGACATTTTCGCCCTACACCAGTGGTTCTCAACCTTTCTAATGCAGCGACCCCCCCCCGTCGCCGCAACCCCCTTCCCGGCCCCTCCCCACGCGGGATGAGGTGACAAAGGGAGCGTGGCACCAGGGGCGAAATGCTCCCGGTTTGGGCTTGCCTGTGGGTCGCCGGACAGCTGATAGCGTGGAAGCAGGAGACTTCGCCCGGACGCCGCCATTTGAGTTCTTTTACCCTCTGCGCATGCGCAAAGTATTCTGCGCATGCGCAGAGGGTAGAAGAACCCAAATGGCGGCGTCCGGGCTACCAGCTGTCCGGTGACCCGCAGCACGGCCGAACCAGGACCTTTTCACCTCTGCAGTGACGGTGGCACCAAAATGGCGGGCTAACGCGTGCAGCGACCCCTGTGAAATGGTCGTTCGACCCCCAAAGGGGTCGCGACCCACAGGTTGAGAACCGCTGCCCTACACGTTCACAAAGCAGAAGCAACAATCCAGGAAACAAACACTTGGTTTATTATTTCAAAAATATCTAGAATGCAAACTACTTCTAAGGAAATAGAACGGCATAATAGAAAATGTCCTGGAGAAATATTTGTTATCAATAAATACCTGCTCGGAGATGGAGGCGTGTGAAGTGACATTGTTGGTACCCCTGTTGTTGGTGTTACGTGGCTTGGTAACTGAGTGCCTTGTGATAAGCTGCGATTTAACTGAGGGGTATTGTTGCTCATCCCCCTCATTGGAAGGCCTAGTGCACCTATTGAAAAAAAAATCAAAAGAAGGACAATGGAGAGAATTAAGGGATAATCTTATCTGTTTGCTTTAACAATAAAAAATAATATATTAATAAATATCAAAGGGAAATTTAGACAAGCAGACCACCATTTTATGAAAACAAGATTTTAAATTCACAGTTTTCAATTTCCAAACTTTATTTTTTATTAAAAAGGTTAATGGAAGGATTTTTGAGTAGGATAATTATGGATTAAATATGTAGTTTAGTTTTCCCCCCAGAAACACTTGAGAATCAAAAATGTTTTTTTAATGAACAAATCCAAGCTAAATAATTTCTATGTCTAGAGGAATTCCCTAAACTTCTTAGTCAATAATCTGCTTCATACAGTTTAAAACATTGTTTAATTGATTGTTGATTATCAATTATCAACAATCAATTGCTAAAGATCAGGATAGTTTGCAGAGTACATCACAAGTTTGCATTTCCAACATTTATTAGTAGATATGACACTTACACTTATACGTACTCCAATTACAGTTACAGCTGAAATCTATGCCAACTTACTAAACAATGACAGTAGACTTGCATCAAATGTATTATTGTGTACTATTAATTACCGTATTTTTCGGACTATAAGATGCACTTTTTTGTCTCCCAAAAGGGGGTGAAAATGTCTGTGCGTCTTATAGACTGAATATTGTGGAAGCCCCGCCCACCCGCCGGCCGTTTTTTGGCCTCCGCACGCCCCATTTTCGGGCCTTTTTCAGGCCTTTTTTTGGCCGTTGGGGGGGCTTTTTGGCCCATTTTTTAGGCTTTTTCCAGCCCGTTTTTGAGGCTTTTTAGGCCCGTTTTTTCAGAAAAAACGGGCCAAAGAAAGCCGAAAAAATGGGCTGAAAAAAGCCTCAAAATCAGGCCAAAAAAAGCCTCGAAAATGGGCCAAAAAAGCCTCAAAAACAGGCTCAAAAAAGCCTCAAAAACAGGCTGAAAAAAGCCCCCAAAACAGGCAGTAAAAAGCCTCGAAAATGGGCTGAAAAAAGGCTGGAAAAGGGCTGAAAATGGGGTGCACGGAGGCAAAAAACTTTTTTGTTGTTGTTTTCCTCTTCAAAATTTAGGTGCATCTTATAGTCCGAAAAATACGGCAATTCAATAGTGTCCATCTGCAAGTAGAATGGATATTGCTGGCATAATGGGGGTTTTTTTCTATTTTTCCCTTAAAATAATTCTTCAGGGAGCTTCTGGAGAGGGGAAAGGCAATGGGAGTTATAAGATGGGAAGAAACAAAGAGAAAGGAAGAGAAACAGATGTGAAATTCCTCTTCCCCTATATCTCCTGAGTAATATGAGTAGGACAGTGCTTTGTTTTGGTCACAAATATAAACATTTAGTTTTGATGCAAACTATGCTTCAAAACCTTAATTTACAAAGGCCAAATGAAGATTTCCTGGAGGGATCTGAGATTTAGTAGCTTATGTATCATATAGTCTGCTTTTTGGAGACAGAAAAATAATAGACAAGGCAATATACATTTGCGATCCAAAACTACATTTGAATTTATGTAACAAATCAAACTATTCATATTAATCAAGTTACAAAAATAAATTGCTTTCTTAAAATATTTAAAAACATATTCTTTCTTTCAGTTTTTTATGTATTAAATATATTAAAGATGTCTATTTATATCCATGGGTGTTATGCACCCATGAGTGTAAGACAGAAATAAGATCATATGAAAATATTAAGGACAGTAGTATATAGAAACATCTAATATATTGGTCATTCTAATATAAGCAATTCTTTTGTAACAGGATAAAGAATTTAGAAGAACATATTTCAAGAACATGTTTCAAAAACAGGCTTATGCAGAATATGCAATTGAAAAAAGAATGGCTTTTTATGCTCTATTTTAAGTCAACTATAAACTACTATTTAAGGTAAGACTATAGACATTTATACCAATACAACCAGCATACAACAAAGGATAAATAAGATGAAATGTTTATCCATGCTGAGGTGGGAAGGACTAAAGCTATCACTATTTGTCTTGAAATTTTATATATACATATACATGCATATACATATACACATACATGTGGGTGTGTGGGTGTGTTATTTGGTATAATGAAAAAAGTCATGCATATTACCATCTCCCTAAATGAGAAGGGAGCACTGCCAACAATGTTGTCTAAAGGGACAAATTCATTCATCTATATCTGAGAGAAGCTACCCAACAGCTTAGAACAGCTGCTAAGCATATGATTATTCTTTGTTGTAAAAAAATTCTTAGAGCTATCACTTTATATGTCAAAATCATAATTTCCCCTTGAATATTCTGACCAGACTTTCTATTCTCTGCTAGTCTTGCATGCAGTTCACAGGTCTGAGAGAAAAAGGCAAATTTCTAAAATATACTATTACTCATGAACAAGAGAAACAAAGCATTCTGAGGAACCACTTAATTGGCATTTTGGAATGGTAAGGATTCCTAAAGCACCCTAGTCAAGAACTGCAATATAATCATTCAAATAGAGTCATTTGATTATGTCACTTCAACTCTAATGAAGAAAACCTATAGTCTCACAGTTCAATTAGAAAGCCATCTAGGATAGTTACAGACTTAATAATGTACACAGAAATTCTTAAACAGAAGCAGAAGTAATTTAGGAGCAGTTTAAAATTTACCCATATCTGGAAACATTTCTGACCCATTTTATTATAATGAAGGGGCCAGCAAAATAATAACCTAGGTCAGTGATGGCGAACCTTTCCAGCACCGAGTGCCAAAAAGGGAGTGTGCGCACGTGCGTGCAGCACGGAGTGCCGAAAAGGGAGCATTTCGCACTCGTCTGAGCCACTACCAGGAAGAGGAGCTGCTCAGGGGGCATGCGCATGCCGGAAAATGAACTTCTGGTTTCTGGCATGCGCATGCGCGCCAGCCAGCAAGTCTTCTGGTTACTGCCGTGCATGCGCACACACCAATCAGCTGGCCAGTGTGCATTCTCATGCCGGAAAACAGAAGACCAGCTCTTCTGTTTTCCGGCACTGCCGCACGCACAAAGGCCAGCTGATCGTCGCATGCGCGCCAGAAACCCGGAAGAGGAACGGGCAACGCCACACGTGCCAGGCGACATGGCTTCGCGTGCCACTTTGGGCACGCGTGCCACAGGTTCGCCATCACGGCCCTAGGTACTGATGTTTTTTATTTAAAATCCAAGAGGATGTTGTCCTTCCTAAAATATGATTCATGAATATTCCCTTTGTAACTAATAAAGATTGCTATTTATAGAAAAAAAAAGTACTGCCAGATAGAAGATATCTAAAGTTTTTGTGAAATACTGACTTGGCATAAACTGAAATAGCAAGTTAGATGAGGTCTAAAACATAGTCCAGTAGTAGTATTTATTCTCGAGTAATTTAAGTGATAGGAACCTAATATGAACAACTGAACGTTCTGTAGAAGTGCTAAAATTAAAAAAGCTATTTATGAATTGTTCATTTTTAATGCCCTCAACTGAAACAACAACTGCTTGCAAGCATATTACAGGAAAAAAGTTTGCATCATATTTTAAGATGCAGTTATGCTGAAATTATTAAGGATATACAAAGCAATTAAAAGAGGTGTTTGCATGCTAACATGAGCAAAGCACCTGTCTTCAAAGCACAAAAGTAGTAGCAGTTTTTGGAACACTATTGCATCTGCTCTGAAACTTGTTTCCAGTTGTCTGCATTGTACACACAGAACACTTCTGCTGACAAAGCAAAGCAGCTGACTATGATACATATGTATAGATAACCGAAGACAGCTTCAAAGCAGCTGTGCAGGACCTCCAAAGACTCTATCTTTTTTAAATACTCTGAACAGCTTTAAAAATTATATCAATAGAAAAAAGTCTACATTAAATGAACCTAATTTAAGGTAACTTACAAACACATACAACCATTGGCCTATTATAAAAATAGATTTCTTACTTTGTTGCCCATATAAACTTGCCCCAAACTGAGACAGCTGACCTGATGTTGATGGTGATGCCAGCATCTAAATTGGAAATCAAATGTAAAAAAAATTAGTCAAGGATAAATATAGTGGTTATGAAATATTAAACACTTTAAAGACAAGCACTGAAACTTATTAAACACTGGTATTATGGTATTATATTATGTGACAAGGATGGACTTTTAAGTTATACCAAGGAGTATGGTAGCCATAAAAGCTGGGTGACCTCATTTTCTCTTAGTCCAATTCACCTCAAAGGGTGGTTGTTGTGGGGAAAACAGGAGGAGGAAGGAATGTTTTATGTTTACTGCCTTGAGTTATTTGTACAAATAATAAAGGTAGGATACAAATAAATAAAATGCCTTTAATTTAATGGAATTATGTTCATTATATGCCCAGTGCTGTGAAAGAAGCTGCAGTTTGTTCTGTCCTTGGGGTTTCCTGGACATTCAGGATGTGAACAACTAGTATCCAATTATAAATATCACTTTCTTGAGCAAAGTAATAGAAAGAATAATGGCCAGCCAGCTACATAACACTCAGAGAAAGCCTATGATAATTTCAGTTTGGCTTCAGGCCTCAAATCATCAGTCCAGGTAACTGAGGAAATTTAATACAGGTAACCCTTGACTTACAACAGTTCATTTAGTGACTGTTCAAGATTACAGCAAGAACAGCATTAAAAAAGTGACTTTTGACCATTTTTCACACGTACAACCATTGTAGCATCCCCATGGTTCATGTGATCAAAATTCAGATGCCTGGCAACTGACTCATATTTATGACAGTTGCAGTGTCCCAAGGTCATGTGATCCCCTTTTACAATTTTCTGACAAGCAAAGTCAATGGGGAAGCCAGATGCACTTCACAACCCTAACTTAACAACTGCAGTGATTCACTTAACTGTGACAAGAAATGTCATAAAATGGGGTAAAATTCACTTGACAAATGTTTAGCTTAGCCACAAAAATTTGAGACCCAATTGTCGTCTTAAGTCAAGGACTACCTTTACTGTAAAAATTCTTAGGTATCTGAACTGATTATTTTTACACAGAGATAATACAAGTGCTACCTTTAGATGTTTTAGATATCTTAGTTGAATTTTGTACTATTGGCAATTGTTACTTGCTAAAGTGACACTGCAGGAAAGGAAATTGAGATGTTGTTTGCAGCTCTATTTGTAGGACCACCACTGAAGAGCATTTGACCCAAAACTCCATCACCCTTCTTCCTTGTATCTATACAAAGCCACTGAGGAAAGTTATCCAGCAACTGAGAACATAGTTATCCTCATTAATACAACCATGATATACTTTTACAATTTTGCAGAGCTCTCTGTGGTTATAAGAGTAAGAGCAGTAACTATAGCACTTAGCAATGGCACTTAGACTTCATAGTGCTTTACAGCACCCTCTAAGCCAGGGGTGTCAAGCTCAAGGCCCGGGGGCCAAATCCAGCCCACTGGGTGCGCAGATTGGCCTGCAGGGCTGTCCTGGAAACAGTCCCGCGGTGCCTCTGCCAGTAAAAACGGAGCTCCATTTTTGCTGGCAGAGGGTTGCAGGAGGCCGTCGCAGCTGAAAATGGAGCTCAGGAGCCCGTTTTCACTGGTAGAGCGCTCGGGCCGCCACAGGCACCCCCAACATGAGTGATGTCGAGCTGGCCACGTCCATCCTGGCCACACCCACCCCGGCCCCCCAAAATCAAACACAACCCTGATGCAGCCCTTAATGAAATAGAGTTTGACACCCCTGCTCTAAGCAGTTTAGAGTCAGCATAAATTGCCCCCAACAATCTGGGTCCTCATTTTACCAACCATTTTACCGAAGGATGGAAGGCTGAGTCAACCTGGAGCTAGTCAGTATCATAGTCCTGGCAGTGGCAGAATCAGCCTGCAATAATGCATTCTAACTACTGCATCATCACACTGTATAGTAAAAGCAATTGTGTTTGTGTGTGTGTGGGGGGGGGTAATTCTGTACAATATTATAAAAACCTACTCTCATTAAGCCTAAACTTTAATGTAATATGCACAAAAAACTTACATCTTTTTCTGATCGATGTGGGAACATCGATGACTGGCTGTAGTACATATTTTCATCATGGTAGTCACTGTCGACCCCCTCTACAAACTTCTTTCTTGAAGCACCAAACATGCTGTTTGTCACCTAGATGATAATAAAGAGCATTGTTCCCTTTCGTTATTTATAAAATAAAAAACCCTAGTATTCAAGTAGCATAGATTATATTTGTACACATTTATGCAGGTTTGGTCTGATATATTGCAATGCATTTCTGTATGGCTTAACATTATAGGAACAAAACTTTCAGCTTTTGAACTCTGTACCAGTGTAACACCCACAAGGCCTTGTTTTATGTTCAACTAATCAATTTATTCTTTTCACCTCTCTAGAAATTAGTTTTAATTATAATGAGATAAGCAACTTCAGACTTCATGATTCAGGCTTGTTTTCCTAAATTATAGTTACATAACCATTATTCCAATTTTAAACATGAACAATAAACTATAGCTAAATTGAAACTGGAAGCAAAACTTTATGAAAAATTGCTGAGGGTCATAACAGAGGGGAAAAGAAGTTCAAAGCTTATGCATATAATGGATATGATTCTGAACTTCAGATCAGAACTGTCTAAAAGTTTATTTCAAAGCCAAATTCTACAGTAAGAAGCAATTTAATTCTTTAGCTACAGTTTTTAAAATTACTCATACTTGTATGCATTTTTTTAAAAAAAAAACATCATATGCAGTTAGGCTATTTGTGCAATTTGTTACTTCTAATATTTGGTTTTTACTACTTTTTAACAGCTTCTCTGTATTGCTTTTATATTGTAGAACTGTATTTTTTTCAGAGAACCTAGGTTATTAGACAACAAACATAACATATAAACATATATAAAGAATTGTATCATCTTACGTTCTTTATAACAACCCACTGAAGGTAACTATTGCATCCACTTTGTAATGGAGATACATGTGCAAAATTTTGCCCAGTCATAGTAACATTTTACCAAGAAGGCTATATGTTAATATTTGCATCTCTGTACTACCACAATCAGAAAAATCAAGTCATGGAGACAATGCCTACAATAGGATGGTTCCTTTTGTGCCCAGTCACTATGACATTGAGTTTAATTGAAGGTATTGTTTCTTAACTTCCATTTTATAGAAAACCATATCCCATCCTCCTCCAATGCATTTAACTAGTGTTCTCACTTTATGATTACCACATCCCACTACACAAATGTAATTATCACCTACAAAAGGAAATGCTTAACAGACCACAGGGATTATCTTCTCCTTTATTCTAACTGGGCAAAGTAATGAGAGGAGAAATCTTTAATGGCAGGGATGAAAATCAGAAACAAAAAAATACTGTCCTGTATATATTAAACCAGAGAGAACATTCTGTAACAGGTAACTCTTTCCTATTGGGAAAGAGTTTTGGGAACTATTTGGGAACTATCACAACTAACTATTTGGGAACTATCACAACTAATGCCAAGTGTTAGTGTCAGATATTTAAATTAGAAACAAGCTGCAACTGCTCCCATGTATTCAGCCTTGATACACAGAATCCCATTTCCACTCTATCTACCGTATTTTTCGGAGTATAAGACCCTCCAGAGTATAAGACGCACCTAGCTTTTGGGGAGGAAAACAAGAAAAAAAATTTGCCTCTGCCTCCCAGCAATTTGCCTCCCAGCAAACAGTACAGATGATATACACTGTTTGCTGTGTATTTCTGTGCATGTGTGCCTGACCCATAGAAATAGCAAAGAATTGGAGAAATGTACATTATGGCAGTATATTAATGGCAGAAAGTTTTCTTAAATGTAGTCACACTAACTCCTCCCAATTATTTAAATAGATCTACTCCAAACATGACAGTCAGGGTTTAACTCAGCTGCCTTATCTTAATACTACAACAGGACACTGTTACATTTCAGACTATACTTGTACAGATGCTGTTAAAATTGATGTGGCTTTCTGGAAGTATACATTATTCTTTGCTATTTAAAAGAAGTTTCACTTTCAGTTTTAGCACATGCAGCCTGCCTGCAGCCTGAATCAGCTGATGTTCAGGAAGCTGATAATCAGTTGCTTGGCTTAACAGGTTCGGTTCTGTTTGCTGCAAGGAGGTAAATTGCTGAGAGGCAGAGGCCAAAGGGTGGGGGTGGCTGGGTGGGTGGGGCTACATTCGGTGTATAAGACGCACCCAAGTTTTCACCCTCTTTTTGGGGGTAAAAAGGTATGTCTTATACTCTGAAATACAGGTTTGTTAGATTTACACCTCACCTTCCTTTAGGAACTTGAGGTATCATACAGTGCTCCCGTCTCCAATTTTCCTCCACAGCACTACTCCTATGTGGAGGCTGGGTTGAGACATACAGTGGGGCAAAAAAGTATTTAGTCAGCCACCAATTGTGCAAGTTCTCCCACTTAAAAAGATGAGAGAGGCCTCTAATTGACATCATAGGTAGACCTCAACTATGAGAGACTAAATGAGAAAACAAATCCAGACAATCACATTGCCTGATTTGGAAAGAATTTATTTGCAAATTATGGTGGAAAATAAGTATTTGGTCACCACAAACAAGCAAGATTTCTGGCTCTCACAGACCTGTAACTTCTTCTTTAAGAGGCTCCTCTGTCCTCCACACATTACCTGTATTAATGGCACCTGTTTGAACTTGTTATCAGTATAAAGGACACCTGTCCACAACCTCAAACAGTCACACTCCAAACTCCACTATGGTGAAGACCAAAGAGCTGTCGAAGGACACCAGAAACAAAATTGTAGACATGCACCAGGCTGGGAAGACTGAAGCTGCAATAGGCAAGCAGCTTGGTGTGAAGAAATCAACAGTGGGAGCAATAATTAGAAAATGGAAGACATACAAGACCACTGATAATCTCCCTCG
>QLTV01002141.1:649528-700982 GCA_003457575.1 Thermophis baileyi
TATGAGGGATCCTTTTAATTAAAATGCGCTCCTGCTGTTCCCTCTGCCATCCAGCTTTCCGGAGTCCCTCACTCCGGCTGGCAGACCAGGGCATGCCCAGAGGGTCTATGCCAGTAAGATAATTCTCGCTGTGGCAGACCAGGGCAAGCCCAGATAGTCAATGCCCCGAACTTTCGGCTGGCGAGAAGAAAACCCAGCAGGAGCCGCAGCTCCCCTGCTGTGCGCTCGACCGAGAGGGGGAAAACAAAAATATACGTGCTGTTCTCTTCAGGCCAACTCAATATTACAAACAAACAAAAAATTAAAATTGGTCCCCTTAGATTTAGGTTAAGAAGGGAAAGAAAGAGAGAGAGAGAGGAAAAGAGAAAGAAATTCCTTGAGAAGGGGAAGAGAACTTCCCCCCCCCAAGGGTTCCGACTCACGCTCTCTTTCTCCGCTGAAGATGAAGCAGATTCAGGAAGGGAGTTAGGTAGCCACAAGTGTCCTCTCTGAGGACCGAGCCTAAACTGGGGGCCAAGTGGGCGGACCCAGCAAAAAAAGAGGAAGAACAGACTCGGTCCTCACACTGAATGGACGAGGACTACCCAGCATGAATGAAGACTCCACCCAAGATGGAGAATGGTAGAGGCATTGTGAACTTGTAGTTTATGGGTCTGGAAAATGGAAAGGCCTTTGTCTTTGAACAAGGATGCAATCTCTCTGAAGGAATAAGTGTACAGACTGGGTAAATTTCTGAATGTATCTTTATTACTCAAGGTCTAGGTGACATACATTGTCTGGAATGCATTCAGCAAGCTTCCCTTGACAGGGATGGTCTCTCCATAGAAGTTTTAGTAACGTTTTGGATTCTTGTAAGACATTCTACCTAAGTTTGTCCTTGAAAATTATTTGAAAATTGCAAGAAATACAGAACGCAGCTGTGAATCTATTTCTAGAACACACTTCAGAAATCATATAGCACTTGTCTTAAAAAACCTCTATTAGCTCATAAAGACTGTTTGATAGTTCTAGCAGTGATTTTTAAGGCCTTTAACAGTTTACTTGAAGATAAACTGGCCCAGATGTTAAGATCTGCAATGTAGACATTCCTATGTCTCACAGCTGGAAGAAATATGTCACTCTTTTGTTCTGCTACTCTGGCCTTGAAATTCCCTTTTTGGACAGTAACATTCTATTCTAGATGAAATTTAGCTTTTTTTACCCTTGTACTTGGGATTTAGCAGGTTTTTGCCCCTGAAATGCCTGTCTGTACTACTTCTTGATTGTTTTTAATTAGTTGTGTATATTACAGAATTTTATTCTTGTTTTTATGAACTGTAACTGACCACATTTGGCTTACAAGTATTCCAAATAAATAAAATTAAAAAGTAAATATAAGCACTTTTGTCCTAATTACACTAAGAATCAATACCTTTAAAGGCAGCTGCTGAAATTAGTAATATATTATCAGGAAGGTACTCACATAAATAGAATAGAATAACAGAGTTGGAAGGGACCTTGGAGGTCTTCAAGTCCAACCCCCTGCTTAGGCAGGTAACCATATACCATTTCAGACAAATGGTTGTCCAATCTCTTCTTAAAAACTTCCAGTGTTGGAGCAGTCACAACTTCTGGAGACAAGTTGTTCCATTGATTAATCGTTCTAACTATCAGAAAAATTCTCCTTAGTTCTAGGTTGCTTCTCTCCTTGATTAGTTTCCATCCATTGCTTCTCAGCTTATAATGTGAGCTACTCAACAGTATGAAACTCACCTAGGCATACCAATTACTTTTACATGTAAAAAGTAGTACAAGTGCTTTGAAAAATACTGAATCCATGCTTTAAATACTGTCCTGCCAAGGAAAGAAGGAAGTAGTCTTTTCCTTGATCAAATATGGAAACCAAAGTGCTTTGATCTTTGCTAGTTTTCTGAGTTTCATGAGAACATTTTTTCACTTCAGTTACTGAAACAGTGTAACCTTAATAGATAATTATAATTCTTGCTCACTTGGATTTATGATTTTTTAAACCACAATTCTAAGTATATTTCCATTTCCTTCAATATCCAAAGTGCATTTATATATACTCTGTTCAATGGAAAAACTCTCATTCTAGAGAAAAATTTAAGATTTCAACAAATCTATTAATTGTATTGGTGAGCAAAGCTGACTTATATTCTTCAGCAATCTTTTTACTTCCAGATTAGATATAAATTATCAACTTTTGTAAATAGGAAAAGCCCCTGAAAACCTATCAGTAGAAATTATCTAACCATATTAAAGACATATCAATACACCAATACCTACCAGTTCAATGAAAAAATACTAGTCATGATGGCAATGAAATCCTGCACTAGATAATAACCGTCCTGGAATTGGTACTGATTCCTTAGAAACTATGGGAAGAGAGAGGCAGCTGGAACCTTAAACCCAAGCAAGATGCTACCATGCCAAAGACATCTCCATCTCTGCACTTACTTGATTTGACTTATATTCTTATATTCTTTTATTTTACAAGTAAATAGGAAACAACCGTGCTGCAAAGCACAAACACAAATAATACTTTTTTTATTTTCAAGAATAGGACTGGATCCCCAAATACACTTGAGGCATTTTTAAAAATTTAGCAATGACAGGTCTGTGGCCCAGTACTATACTTGAACTCTAACCTCCTGCTGCCCCCCAAAATGAATTTAAAAAGCATCCAACAAGAATCAAGGAAATGATGGGGCATCTTATTATAATTTAATTTTCTGGTAAAAGGGCACCATATGACTTTCATTGCATCACAGCAATTGTTTTGTGAGAATGCCCATAACATGTTATCAACATTTCAATTAGTCCCCAAATGTTAGCCAGAAAAGCTCAAATACATTGACCCCAAAATCCTATATCAATCTCAATGTGAGATTTTATCAATTAATAATTTTGCAGTCCAATAAATGTTTGCATTTTGTGGCAATTGTGATTCACATCCTCATCACTATGAGGATGGACTAGGCAATATGCCGTATACATTGATCTGCATTTGAAAACTATTTGAAAAGGGGCATTGGTCTTACCTGATACGCTCCTTCTCGGTGTGCTGAGAGAGAATCCAAAGAATGAGTTAACTCTGCCTTTCTGCCCAGAGACTGAGTCCTTTTAAACTTTGCAGCCACGCCTCTCGACTGTGCCCCAGTTTTGATGAAGGCGTAGCAGTTGACTTGACGCATTACTGATCCTGTTATCCATTCCTGAACTCTGGACCAGACGGTCGCCAGGGTGGGGTTGGACTCTCTCTCAGCACACCGAGAAGGAGCCTATCAGGTAAGACCAATGCCCCTTCTCCAGTATGCTGAGCAGAGAATCCAAAGAATGGGGCATACCAAAGCCGGCTTGTCCTAAGGGTGGGCCGTGGTCTGGTCCCAAGTCTCCAGGTTTGAGTGTACCTTTTGGAGAACCCGTCTGCCGAAGGCCGCTTCAGCCGAAGCGAAGGTGTCCAACTTGTAGTGTCTGATGAACGGGGATGGTGAGGACCAAGTCGCTGCCCTACAGACTTCCTCGAGAGAGGCCTGTGTCGCCCATGCTGCCGTAGTGGCCGCGCTCCTGGTAGAGTGGGCCGTCACTTGCCAGGGCAACGGAAGAGCATGAAGCTCATATGCTTTGGCGATGCATGCCCTTATCCACCGACCCACTGTCGATGCCGTGACCTTGTTACCCAGCGTAGAAGGCTGGAATGACACGAATAGAGACTGTTTTCCTGAAAGGAGCTGTTCTTTTGATGTAGATGCGGAGGGCCCTCCTGATGTCCAAGGTATGCCACTTCTTTTCCAGGGCATGAGTTGGGCCCAGACAGGTCTGGTAAAATGATTTCCTGTGTCCTGTGGAACAAGGAATTAACCTTGGGGAGAAAGGAGGGATCCAGCCGTAGAACCACCCTGTTTGAATGGAATACACACAGGTCCCCCCTTATGGAGAGGGCCGCCAGCTTCGAAATTCGTCTAGCCGAGGTAATAGCCACAAGGAAGGCTACCTTGCATGTGAAAAAACGCAGGCTGGCTGTCCATAATGGCTCGAAGGGAGCCGAGGAGAGCCTGCAGGACCTTGGGCAAGTCCCAGGTGGGATACTTGTGTACCACCGGAGGTTTTAAGTTGGTTGCTCCCTTAATGAAGTTGCGTACAATGGGGTGATGTGTGAGGGACTCCAAATCCCCACATGACAACACCGACAGAGCTGCCAACCTGTGTGCGTATGGTGTTGGGGGATAGGTTCCTGTCCAGCCCGTCCTGAAGGAATTCCAGGATCTGGGCCACGGATACAGAGGTGAGATTAATGTTGTCGTTGGAGCACAGCTGTAGAAGGTCTTCCAAATCGAGTCATAGATTCTGTTGGTTGATGGCCTCCTACAGGCCTGGATAGTCCTGATCACCCTGGTAGAGAACTTGCCCTGTCTCAGAACCTTCCGCTCAAATGCCATACGGTCAGTTGAAGCCACTGTGGTTCTGGGTGGACTAGAGCCCCCTGACTGAGGGATATTCTGTCCTGAGGAATCCTCCATGGCCTGGATATGGACAGACTGACCAGATCTGCAAACCACGGTCATCTGGGCCAGTGTGGAGCCAGGAGCAATACCTCTGCCGTCTCTGCCAACACCTTCCTGATTACCCCTGGGATCAGGAGAAGAGAGGGGAAGGTGTATAAGAGACCTCGAGGCCACGGAGCGCGGAGTGCATTGGTCCCCTCCGCCCCCAGTGTTGTGAACCTGGAGTAAAACCTCAGCAAGTGACTGTTTAACGGGGTAGCAAACAGGTCCAGGACTGGAGTCCCGAACCGTTCTGACAGCTTCTTGAACTAGTCTGGATGCAGGCGCCACTCCAAGTGGTTTGACTGTGGTCCTGCTGAGCCAATCCGCCTGTACATTCGTTGTGCCCGAGATGTGTTCCGCCCTGATGGAGAGAAGATGCTTCTCTGCCCAGAGACCCAATTTCTCTGCCTCTCGCATGAGGGGTCTGGAGTGGGTGCCCCCTTGATGATTGATGTGGGCCTTGGCGGCTACGTTGTCTGTCAGAATCAGAACGTGATGGCCAAAGATCTTGTCCTGGAATGATATGAGGGCCAGATGGACTGCCCTGAGCTCCAGCCAGTTGATGTTTTTTGTCAGATCATCCTGTGACCACTGTCCCTGTGCCATCTGTGATTGAAAGTGAGCACCCCAGCCGAAGAGGCTGGCGTCTGTGGTGATAGTCAGGTGGCTGGACTCCTTGAAGCCACATCCCTTTGTCATGGCCTGGGACGTACACCACTGGAAGGACTGGAGTACCTTGTGTGGGACCCGAACCTTGGTGGGTGAGTTGCCCTTGCCGGACCTTTGGTAGGGTAGGAGGAACCACTGCAAGGTCCTGGCGTGCAGGCGTGCCCAGGGAACGATTGTGATGCAAGATACCATCTTGCCCAGGAGCTGTGAGAGGAGGACCAGTGGAACTGACCGGATCGTTCAGATCCAGTTCGCCAATGCACTTATGCTGTCCTGACGCTCCTGCAATAGGTAGATCTCGCATAATGAGGTGTCTATGATCACCCCCAGGTGTGGTAAACGGGTGGAAGGAGTCAGGTGACTCTTCTTGTAATTGATGGAAAATCCGTGATCCTGAAGGACCCGGATTGTGACTTGCAGGTCCTCTGCCACCCGAAGGTGGGAGGATGACTGGATTAAGATGTCGTACAGGTAATACTGAACATGGATTGGGATCGCCCTGAGGTGGGCTGCCAGTGCTGCCAGTATTTTGGTGAAAACCCTGGGTGCTGAAGACAGACCGAATGGTAGGGCTGTGTACTGATGATGCCGTCCCGCGTAGAACTGGAGGAACCGACGGTGGGACGGTAGAATAGGTACGTGGAGGTATGCCTCTGTCAGATCTATGGATGTTAAGAAGTCGCCCTCCCGGATGCTCTCCTGGAGAGACTGCATCTTGAACTTCTTGTAGATCAGATGGTCGTTTAACCGTTTTAGGTCCAGAATCGCTCTCCACCCTCCCGAGAACTTTGGGACTATGAATAGAATGGAGTAGAATCCCTGCCCCTGTTGGTCCGCCGGAATAGCAATAGCACTTAGACTTATATACCGCTTTATAGGGCTTTACAGCCCTCTCTAAGCGGTTCACAGAGTCAGCATATTGCCCCCAACAATCTGGGTCCTCATTTTACCCACCTCTGAAGGATGGAAGGCTGAGTCAACCTTGAGCCGGTGAGATTTGAACCGCCGAACTGCAGCTAGCAGTCAGCTGAAGTAGCCTGCAGTACTGCACTCTAACCACTGCGCCACCTCGGCTCTTGATAGAAAAGGAACCGGCTGGATAGCCTGAATGTCCAATAGGTGTTGGATTGCGGCCTCCATGAGACCCATTTTTGTGTTGTTTCTTGGTATGGGGCAACGTATGAAGAATCTCAGGGGGGTGGAGAGAAGTTCTTGATATGGGGCATCGTATGAAGAATCTCGGGGGTGTGGAGAGAAATTCGAGCATGAGGCCTAGTCTCACTGTGTTTAGGACCCAGGTGTCTGTCGTGGTTGCCTCCCATTGATTTGCGAATAGCCCTAGGCGGCCACCAATGGGAGGGTTGGACCTGGGGTCACTTGTAGCGATGGAAGGGTCAACCTCCAGAGCCACGAAATGGTCTCTTGTTCTGGAATTGTTGTCTGTTTCTATCCCAAAATCTGTTTCTATCCGTCTGGCGATCAGCTCTGTGGGGGTACGTCCTCTGGGAGTAGCCCAATCCTGTGTCTGTTGGCCGAAAGGAAGGCCTGCGAAAATAAGGCGAGGGGCGTCGTTCCGCTTGCCTGTATAGGGAAGGCAGGATCTTTCTCCTGTCTTTGGTTTCCACCAATATGGGCTCCATAGCCTCTCCAAACAGCCTGCCTCCCTTGAAGGGTGCAGAGGCTAACCTCCATTGTTATTTTGTGTCCGCCTGCCAGTAGCGAAGCCACAGCAGACCGTTAACGACAATACAATAGCCCTGGAAACGAATTTGGCTGCATCTAGGGTGGCATCAGCTGAAAATTCCGTCACCGCTATCAACTTGTTGATGTCCTGTTGGAGGCGTTGGTCATCAGGTGAAGCTCTTGTTTGCATCTGGCAAAGCCAGAGCAAGGAGACTCTATTGAAGAAGGAAGCAGTAGTTGCTGCCTTTACTGCCCAGGCCGCCGCCTGATGGGCCCTGCGAAGGGTCAGTTCAGCCCTTCTATCCTCTGTTTTCAGAGCGTCTGCCGTGTCTTGAGACAGGAGCGGACATTAAAGCTGCCACAGGTTCGTCTACCGTTGGTAATTGTAGCTCCTCAGCAAATTCTGGAGCTACATTATAAAATTTCTTGTCATTACCACTTGGGTTAGCATAGGTTCCTGGGTGAACCCACTGCCTCCGGACCACATCACGGAACAATTGGGGTGAAGGGATCTCCTCACTCTCCGCTATTGGCTCTGTAAAGAGGAGGTCATTTGGGTCTGGTAAGCCCAATGCTGGCTCTGATGTACTTGGCTCAGCTCCCATGTGGGCTGCGGTCTTGGCTTTAAACAGGAGGGATTTAAAGAGGGCTGGGCGAAAAAGCCCTGTGAAAGCTGGGGCGGGTCAGGAACTAACCCTTCATCCTCTGAGAGTATTAGCTCTCTCTGGTCTTCCTCTTCTGAAAGCCAATCCTTACTCTGTAGGGATGAAGTGGGAGAGTGAGGTTCCCTAAGGTTCGCCAAGTCTGCATGAACCTGAGATGTCAGGTGTTGACTATGCTCTAGGGATGAGTCTGATGCCATAGAATCAGCTTGGTTTCCTTGCTGCAATGCTGCAGCGATCCCCTGCGTTATGGAGATAAGGAGTTTCATTTGCTCAGAAATCTCCGGTCCTTGGTTCTCCCCTGGGCGGAGCCCCGCTGCTGTGGAGGTAAATGTTGCCTATGGGGCAGATTGCCTTTGTTTTAAAATAGGCTCCCAATGACTCTCTGCTGGCAGGTCTGTTTGACTGTGGCGCAAAGGGATCCTCCTTGCTGCCTCTTATAAAAGGTAGCTGTGGAGATTGTTCTCTGGCGCCCTCTGGCGACCGAGTATGGGAGCTCAGAGTCTCTTGTTTCCTGATTGGATAAGGCAATGAATGGGAAGTGATGGAATCTCCCCCGGGAAGATCTGTCTGTCTTCGTTGCTCAGCTTTGCCTCTCAGCCTTGGAGATCTCTTTCTCCAGAGGTTTTTGGCGTCTCCAGGCATCTCTTTCCTCAGCCTTATAGGCTTTTCTGGGATGCAAGGCTTTTGCCCTTATTTGGGCAGCCACTTTTCTACTGCCTGCTCTTGATGCTGAGGGACCTTTCTGCTTAATATGGGGCTGTACTCGCCCCCCCCCCTCTTCCCCACTCACGTGAGCCGCCTCATGGTTCTCTGAGGCAGCAGTATCCTCCATCCTTTTTTTCTCCTGTATTGGAGGCTTTCCGGTCCCCTGCTGGGGAGGCGCCAGGGCATCTGCCACTGAAAAGTGCGCCAAATATCGGCTGTTTGAATGAGCCAGAAGATGGAGGGGGGGCTGGGTGGAACAAAGACGCCAGCTACGTTGCTCTACGGCTATGCCAGTTGGAGCTTAGTCGTTGCGGCGGCTGTGCCGATCAAACGGGAAGCCAGCCAGACCGTTGCAGTGGATGTGCCGATCAAACGGGGTAGCCAGCTGAGACATTGGGGCGGCTCATTTTCTCAAAAACAGCTGATCGCTGTGGCGGCAGTATCGCTTGCTCAAAAGCCGCTCCGTTCGCCGAAAAACAGCTGACAGGAGCTGCTCCGTTCTCCTGCCGACCAGCTGATTGCTTAAGCGGCTGTAACGCTTGCCCGAAAATCACACTGTGTTGCTTGCCCGAAAACCACGCTGTTCATCGAAAGGCAGCTGATTTGTTGCTAAATCTGTGCTGCTCTCGCATCAAACAGCTGATTGCTGCGGCGGCTGTATTGCTCGCATGAAAACTTCGTCGCTGCCGAAAAACCACTGAGAATCCAAAGAATTTAACTCTGCCTTTTTGCTCTGAAGAGCTCTTCTTAAACGCGTCTCTCTTGGGCTAAGACTGAGTCAAAACTGGGGAACAGTCAAGAGAGGCGTGGCTGCAAAGTTTAAAAGGACTCCGTCTCTAGGCAGAAAGGCAGAGTTAACACGTTCTTTGGATTCTCTGCTCAGCACACTGGAGAACTATTTAATCTAGACTGAAACTGCCCATATGCTGGTGGAGAAAGACTGTCACAACCATGCAACAATAGTAGTACAGTACTAGTTTTATTTAATTATTTCAATTTTTTATTGTTTTCATTATAATCTTTGCTATAGTGGAAATAACTTCAATTGCCAGGCATTGCTGTTAAGTTAGTGCTGCCCAAATGTAGTAAATGCATACAACCAAATTACATATATTCCAAATTGATATTTGTCCAGATTAGAGACCTAGACTGGTTGAAAGAGCCAACATGGATGATCATAATTCCCTTCCCCAGCTTTCAGGCCCATGATGCTACTGCATTAAATATCCAGGTGGCTATGGCTAGAAGAATCTTCAGCTCAAGTGTTGGTAAGTTACCAGGTAAACCCTCAAATCTACAGTTACAAAGATAAATTTATCAAATAGCAAGCAGACCATAAGACAGCCTGACAAGAAAATTATGAAATGACACATCCAATAGAGAGACCAGATGCAAGACCTTCTTTCTCCATATTTCTCCAGATTAGCTAAGTCATTCAGGCAATAATTAAAGGTCCAGTAAAAACAAGTAACCACTTGTAGCTTCTCTAGTGTTGGACTTGCCAACCAAGCCAATGCTTCTTTCAAGGTACTACATAAAGTATGTGATACAACTATTGTAAGCAGCCAGGATATTGCTGGAAAATGCTGTCAAGTCTGGACTACTTTGGAGGAAAAACTGTTTATACATCATCACTCTCTCCAAAGTTATAGATAAGCATCCAGGTTAAATAAAGTGTGTTCATGATTAACCTGGGGAAAATATCCATTTCTATATTTCCAATTAGAGAAGAAAAAGTAGTATTGCAAGACCGGAATGTTAATTTCCATTCCCAGTCACTCTTCCCTGACTAACTATGATGTACAATATGAAGTTGCTGTTCTGCTGAGCAATATAGGGGAGGGGAGACTTTTAAAAAAAATTGATACTGATTTTACCATTTATCAACTCCACTGTAGTAAAGGAATCATCAACCCATCAATTTTAGAGAATATGACTAGACAATTAAATGTTAAGATTAAAATAAACAGAATGAATATTCATTATCTTGAAAAATGGGCATTTGGGAAAGGTTAAGTCTTTCAATATACTGTGCAAATAATGCTGTAAGAGTTAAAATTATTATAAATATTACAATTAATTGCCATGTATGATTCACTGAGAATGCAAACAGCAGCAAATAAAATATTGCCAATTCAGTTTAAAGAGTTAGTTTTTAGTACCATAGCCTTAACATTAAATCTATTCCAGGAGCTACAGTCCTATTTGGACCTCATTTTTTCAACCATACATATATTTAACAAACAAACAAATATACAACAAATTTATCTTATTATTCCTAAACTTCTTCAAAAGTTTAGCAAAGAAACACTTTATCACTTAAAAATCTTCCTAAAAGAATCACCTAACACACACTAGGAAAATATCTACCTACCTAAAAACCGTAATTTTGCCCATTAATTTTTTTGTCTGTTGAAGCAAGCAAGCTTTGATGGATACTTCCTGTAAATGAAGTAGATTGAGTTATTAGAAAAGTTGTGTGAATTCACAACATTATCAAATACAGTAAGTTTTATTTTATTAAAAAAATCAAACATCAAACATCAAAAAAAGCTCAATTTATTTCTTAAAACACTACAACAATTTCAAAACATATGCTATCTATGAATTTGTCTTTATTAATCTCTGTTCCAAATTTAACCACCAAAGGTTAATTGTACTTTTCTTTTTCTTAAAATCTAGTTTAAAGAACTCTCAGACTTCTAAATCTGTTATTTAGGATGCTCTTACTGTCACTGTTAAAAAAAAAACCTTCTCCAATCTTACAGTATCACTGAGGAATAACTCTATACAATACATGTTGCTGTTGATTTGGTTTGATCAATCATAAATAATTTATAAATGCATACAGTAAAGTGCAAAAGTATTATTTAATGCAGGTAGTCCTTGACTTACGATCTCAATTCAGCCAAACATTTCTGTTGCTAAGCGAGACATTTTTAAGTGAATTTTGCCACATTTTACAATCTTTCTTGCCATAGTTGTGAAGTGAATCACTGCAGTTCTTACGATAGTAACAAGTTTTTTAAGTGAAGCTGGCTTCCCTACTGATTTTGCTTATCAGATCACAAAAGGTGATCACATGACCCTGGGCCGCTGCAACTGTCATAAATATGAGTCAGTTGCCAAGTGTCTGAATTTTGATCACATAATCATGGGGGTGGTCAAACACATGTGAAAAATCACATGACCATGGGGATGGTGCAATGGTCATAAAATGTGAAAAACGGTCATAAGTCACTTTGTTCAGTGCTGTTTGAATGGTCACTAAATGAAATGGAGTACCTGTACTGGATAATTTACTTTCTCGATTTTTTCCTTTTTAACTCTCCATTTATGAACAATGTTAAAGATTGTACTATGCTCCTTATGGGTCTTAAAATGCAGCTTCTAAAGCAACTTATTTCTGAGAGCTCTCTGGTATCAATTCTATCACCACAGAACTTGATCTTTTTTAGCATAAGCAAGTGAATCAAATTCACTTGTTTTAATCTTTTTAACTGCATACACGCAGGGAATGCAGGCCATAACAGGGTCAGCAACCAAAAAATAATTAACACTGCAAAGAAAGAGGCCATAAACTCATATACAGTTAAGAATGATTAAAGCCTAAGGAAATTGCACTCCAATTCTACTGATATAAAAATGTAAATCTCCTTTAAGATGAACTCAGTTCCTGATAATTTCATAGATAAGTCAATAAGCATCCATTGGCAACAATATAGAACTGATTTGCTAAAGCCTCGCTTATGATTGTAGTATGAGCACCTTGGTGACTTGATGCCAAAAAAATTGCCCTACAATTGTTAGAAAACTTTTTTCTATTCTTGGATTCCTTTATGTTTTATGGCTTAAAAATCGCAAACATGCACATACACCAACTTTTGGGATAAAGTTACATTACCTTTTTCTTTTTCAAACATCTTCCTAGCTTGATAGTTCATTTCTTAACTCATCATTTCCCAAAACAGAGTACTTTGTGAGTTATACATCACTATCACTATTACTAACACTGTTTATTTTCCAATTCTGAATTTTTTTTCTTCAATAAAAACAGACTATGAATATTATTTATTATGGCAGCAGTACCATATTGCTGCAACAGACAAACATGGCTAAGTGACAATTTTCCAAGACACTTACATAACAGACATAAAGAAGTTTCATTTCTTGTTTCTTATCATTTTCTCTTAATGAGGAATTGTAATTTGTGGATTTATTACACAAACTCCCAATATCATTCAGACAGCAGAAATAAAGTACATGAAAAAAAAATGGAAGGACATTTTAAAGAGGGGAAAAACTGAAACTTTTTGTAGAGTTGAATTCCCTCTTAATTAAATCTTGGAACATATTGCTACGGCAGCTTGAATCAAGAAAGCTAAATTATAGGGATGGCTTATATAACAATGTAAATTTGAGAATTCTGAAATTAGTTAAATAGTTAGATGAGAACAGATACAAAAGCCAGAAACTAACAGCTGAAATAGCTTACAATTGAAACAGCTAAATAACAAATATCTATGATAGAAGTGTAGGATTCTCCATAATGGTTCAGATTAAACAGAAAATTAATGAGGATTCTATTTTTATTTTAGGGAAATGGGATTATAAAACTGGAAATTATGTTGATGTCATTTTCTGGCCAAAAGTTTTGCCAACTGCCAAAGGTTGGGCTAACGTTCAGGAATATAAAGCTAATAAAAACTAGCTATACCAAGCAGCTAATAAAAACTAGCTATACCTTTCGGCTATGGAGGCTTTGACTTACCCAAATTTAATGGATGTAACTAAAATGATAAAATATAGGGATATATTAGACCCATTTTGGAAACTAAAAAGTAGGGAAGAATTGGCAGAACAGGACATAAAAATAGACTGGTGGCCCTACCTGCAACTACAATCAAGATATAAAAAGGATATAGAAGGAATTGGCATAGATACAGGAATTCAACAATTGGATAAACTTCTGACGGGCCCAGAAGAAAAAATTGTTTCAAAACTATACAAGTATTTATTGGAATTTGATAAAATGGAGGATATAGTAAAAGAACCAACGATCGCATGGACAAAGAATATAGGCCATACTATCCACTTGGCTGACTGGGACTTGGAATAGGAATCACAAAATAACAAAATCGGTAGCTTATAAAGAGAATTATTACAAAATGTTTTATAGGTGGCATTTGGCCCCAACGAGATTGGCTAAGATATATCCAAATTTAAACCCGGCTTGTTGAAAATGTAAGAAAAACTTAGGCACCTTCCTTCATGTGCCGAAATGGATAGATTAACCATCGAACTGAAAGGACAAAGCGATTCAGAATATTATGACGTATGGACAAAATGGTACGATTGGATCAAAAAAAAAGAGGGAAAGTCTGAGAAACAATATGGGACGAGGACGTAGGATCTATAAATATGAACAAAAAAAACCCTAGCTATACCAAGCAGAGTCCCTTGGGAGTTGGGCGGCATAGAAATACAAATAATAAATATAAGAATAATAGGCAATTTTAAATTATGTTAGAGACTTCCAAACAAAATGGAGGTGGGTGGAAGTCAAGTATTTCATGTATTTAAAAATGAAAATAATATTCACACACTATACCTACACTTTCCCTTTGATACCATTGAAGGGAAACAAGTTAAATTTAGAAATAAGAATTCACTCTTCCTCAAGCAGACCAATTCTGAATGTTTAATACCTATACACCAAATCTAATCTACATAATTAAGTAAACTGAATAAATGAACCAGGATGACTGAGAATCTCTACAGCAGGGCTGTCAAACTCGATTTCATTGAGGGCCGCATCAGGGGGGCCGGGGTGGGCGTGGCCAGCTCAACGTCACTCATGTCGGGGGCACCTGTGGTGGCCCAAGCGCTCTGCCAGCGAAAATGGCCTCTGCAACCCTCTGCCAGTGAAAATGGAGCTCTGCACACGGCCCTCCCGAGCTCTGTTTTCACTGGCAGAGGCACCTCGGGCCGGTCTTTCGCTGTTTCCAGGGTGGCCCTAAGCACCCTGCAGGCCGGATCCGGCCCCCGGGTCTTGAGTTTGACACCCCTGCTCTACAGACTTTTAGCTATACAATTTGGGATGATCACCCTTGGAATGGTGTGGGAGTAGGAATGGATTTCCAGAGAAAAAAAATTGCAGACTACAGGAACCAGGAGCACTACTCAGGTGACCCTGAGGATACAGATAAACCTCCAAGCGAACTCCGTTTTTGGCTGCGACAACCTCCTGCAACTCTCTGCCAGCAAAAACGGAGCTCAGGAGGGCCGTGTGGCAGAGGCACCACAGGCCGGTGCTCACGCGGCCCTTGCAGGCTCCATTTTTAGCTGTGATGGCCTCCTGCAACCCTCTGCCAGCGAAAAAGGAGCTTGGGAGGGTCGCGTGGCAGAGGCACCACGGGCCGGTCCTTTGCTGTTTCAGGGCGGCCGCGCGGGCCTTGAGTTTGACACCCCTGCTCTAAAAGGATGCAAATGACCAGTTCCATCCTGAAAAAAACACCTTTGGGACAATCATGACCTGGATGACTGAGAATCTCTACAGACTTTTAAATTGAATAAAGTAGCAATGCATAGAGCCCACTGGTGCAATGGTTAAAGTGCCGGTCTAGAAACCATGAGACTATGATAGTTCTAGACCAGTGATGGCGAACCTTTTCGGCACACTCGTCAGGGCCGCGACCCAGAAGATGAGCTGCCCAGGGGCCATGTGCACGCCAGAAAATGAACTTCTGGTTTCTGGCACACGCATGCGCAACAGCAAGCTAGTCTTCCGGTTACTGGCGCGCATATGCGTGCGACGATCAGCTGGATGAAGCGAAAATGGAAGACCAGCTCTTCCAGTGTCCAACACTGCCGCACACACAAAGGCCAGCTGATCATCGCATGCACATGCACGCCAGAAACCTGGAATAGAAATGGGAGATGCAGCACGTGCCAGGCAACATGGCTCCGTGTGCTTAAAATGGAGCATTTTATTGATTGTTTTCATTTCTGTTGTCATCTTGGCTCCAGAAAAAATCATACTGCTGTTAATTATTGTGACATACAGAATAGCACTATGTAATATAGTTATAGTATGGTAAGAGAATATTAGGACATCAAAACACGATGGAATTATATTTAAGACAATGTAATAAGAAGATACATTGACTTCTCTTTAGAAGGCCAGATCCTGAAGATGAAACTCACTCTGGCCACCTAATGAGAAGGACTCATTGGAGAAGAGCCTAATGCTGGGAAAGATTGAGGGCAAAAGAAGAAGGGGACGACAGAGAATGGGGTGGCTGGATGGAGTCACTGAAGCAGTTGGTGTGAGCTTATAAGGACTCCGGGGGATGGTAGAGGACAGGAAGGCCTGGAGGAACGTTGTCCATGGGGTCACAATGGGTCGGACACAACTTTGCAACTAACAACAACAAATAAGAAGTATTTAGGAGGAAAGTGTTCTGAGTTATCTCTAGTTGCTATATGATCTGAACAAGGTCATGCAACATAAACAAGGTATGTTATTTTAAAAGATTTTAGAATTGACATTTAATTGATTTTGCTGACAGATTATAAAACTTTTATATTCCTCTGAAAGAAATTACAATTCATCCAATTAATACTGATTTCCTCAAGAAATAAATACAAAACATAAAGTTTAGTGTAAATCAATATGTTAGACTTGCAATTTTATGGGGGGAAATCCCATGATTAGGATAATTAGAAATATTACTGTATATAAAAAGGGCGTTGGTCTTACCTGAGACGCGTTTTCTCTTGGTGGTGGAGATAGCATCCAGGAATGGGTTAACTCCATCTGTCAGCTTATTGGACTGAGTCTGCAAACTGAGATGACATGCCTCCTCCGGTAGTCCTCCCACCTTTTGACGAAGGTATCGCGGCAGACTGATGTGGAACTATGACCCTGTGGCTCTGAAAGGCCCCAAGACCAGACCGCAATCAGGGTGGGGCTGGATGCTATCTACACCACCAAGAGAAAAGGCGTCTCAGGTAAGACCAACACCCTTTCTCCTTAGTGGGTGGAGATAGCATCCAAGAATGGGACATACCAAAGCTTGGCTGTCCTCACGGGTGGGCTGCCAACCGGTCAATGGCCCCCCTATCCATGTGTACGCTCTGCAGGACACGCCTGCCAAATGCCACCTCTGTGGAGGTGGAGTCCAATTTATAGTGACGGATGAAGGGGGTCGGAGATGACCAGGTAGCGGCTCGACAGATCTCCTCTATCGAGGCCTGGGTAGACCACGCCGCAGATGTAGATACACTCCTGGTGGAATGGGCCATAAGGTGGCCAGGCACCAGCAAGGCCTGCAAGTCATACGCTTTGGCAATGCATGCCTTAAGCCATCTCCCTATGGTGGAAGGGGAGACCTTGCTGCCAAGCGTGCCTGGTTGAAAAGAGACGAACAGGGATTCCGTCCGTCTCAGGGAAGAAGTCCTCCTGATGTATATCTTGAGGGCTCCCGCACGTCCAGGGAATGCCACTTCAGCTCCAAGCGATGAACTAGCTGGGGGGCAGAAGTTGGGCAAAATGAGTTCCTGAGCCTGACGGAACCAGGTGTTAACCTTCGGGATGAAGGAGGGATCCAATCTTAGGACCACCCGGTCAGGGTAGAACACGCAGAGGTCCTGTCTAACAGATAAGGCCGCCAATTCGGAGACCCGCCGGGCCGAGGTGACGGCCACTAAAAAGGACACCTTAAACGTAAGGAATCTGAGGCAGGTCGTCCATAAAGGCTCAAAGAGGCCCCCGGTAAGAGCGTTCAGAACCTTAGACAGGTCCCAGGTAGGGAACCTGTGAACTACTGGTGGCTTAAGGTTAATTGCCCCCCTTATGAACCGGCAGACCAATGGGTGTTGAGCCAGTGAGTCCAGTGCTCCGCACACCAATATGGAAGACAGGGCCACCACCTGCCTCCTGATCGTATTGGGAGCTAGTCCACTATCCAGTCCCTCCTGCAGGAACTCAAGAACCTGTGGAATGGAAACGTCAGTAGGAATTAGTTCCATTTTGGAGCACCACGTGCAAAAGACGTTCCACGTGGAATTATATATCCGAATGGTGGAAGGTCTTCTGGAAGCCTGAATGGTCCGGATGACCCTGAAGGAATAATTGTCCCCGCTCAGGACCCGCCGCTCAAGCAGAACCACTGCGGGTCTGGATGTTCCAACACCCCCTGGCTGAGGGAGATCCTGGACTGCGGGATCCTCCAGGGTCGGGCCACTGATAGGCTCACCAGGTCTGCGAACCATGGCCCCCTGGGCCAATGGGGAGCCAAGAGCAGGATTTCCACCCTCTCCTCCAAAATCTTTCGATGACCTTCAGGATCAGCGAGAGAGGGGGGAAGGCGTATAACAGTCCGGGAGGCCACAGACTGCGGAGAGCATCCACTCCTCTGCTCCCGGTGTCGCGAACCTGGTGTAAAACCGTGGAAGGTGAGCATTGTCTAGGGTGGCAAATAAGTCGACAGCCGGGGTCCCGACAGTCTGTCAGCTCCCGGAAGAGGGACAGATGCAGGCGCCACTCCGAGTGATCGAGGGGAGTTCTGCTCAGCTGGTCCGCTCGCACGTTTGCCACCCCTGAAATGTGCTCTGCCCTTAGGGACAGAACATGAGATTCGGCCCAGCTCCGTCTCCTGCATGAGGGGCTTGGAGTGGGTCCCTCCCTGACGATTTTTATGGGCCTTGGTGGCCACGTTGTCTGTGAGGACCAGGATGTGCTTGTTGAGCACCGTCCTCTCAAAGCTCAGGGCTAGATGGATTGCCCTGAGCTCGAGCCAATTTATATTGTGGCTCAAGTCCGTCTGAGTCCACTGGCCCTGTGTAATAAGAGTCTGCAGGTGCACTCCCCAGCTGAAGAGGCTGGCATCGGTAGTCAACATCAGGCACGTTGGTTCTCTGAAGAGGGAGCCCCTGGTGATGGCCTGGGACCTCCACCAGATTAGTGAGCGGATCAAGTGAGTCGAAACCAGTACCTTGTACGCTGAGCTGCTCCTGCCGGATCTCTGATGCGGAAGGAGAAACCACTGCAGTTCCCTGCTGTGGAGGCGGGCCCACGGAACGATGGAGAAGGTGGAGACCATCTTTCCCAATAGTTGAGAAAGCAGGAGCAATGGCACCTTGCGCTGACTCCGGACGCGATCCGCCAGTTCTCTCAGGCTGGTTTGACGTTCTTGGGACAAGAAGACCATGCCCTCTACAGAGTCTATGATCGCTCCCAAATGAAGCAGCCGGGTCGTCGGGACCAGGTTGCTTTTCGCCACGTTGATCGAAAAACCGTGGTCCTGGAGGACTCAAATGGTGAGGTCCAGGTCCATCCTCGCCTGGGGCGCCGATCTCGACAGGATGAGTATATCGTCTAGATAGCACTGGATCCTGACCGGAATGGTGCACAGGTGTGCCGCCAGTGCTGTGAGCAGCTTGGTGAACACCCGGGGGGCGGAGGACAGGCCAAACGGCAGCGCCCGGTACTGGTAGTGCTTCCCCGCGTAGGAGAAGCGGAGGAATTGTCTGTAGGCGGGATGGATGGGGACGTGCAGGTATGCCTCTGTGAGGTCCACCGACGTGAGGAAATCTCCCCTTCTGATGCTCCCTAAGGTGGTCTGGAGCGAATTCATTTTGAACCATCGGTAGACAATGTGACGGTTCAATAGTTTGAGGTTGAGAATTGCCCTCCATCCCCCCGAGTTCTTTGGTACGATGAACAGGAAGGAATAAAACCCTTGTCCGCATTGCTCCCCTGGGACCAGCTGTATTGCCTGCATGTCCAGGAGATGACTTATGGCTGATTCCATGAGGAGCCACTTGGCTGTCTTTCGACAGGGGACACCTGATGAAGAACCTCGGGGGGGGCGAAGAGGAATTCCAGGGAGGCCAAATTTCACCATCTCCCTGACCCATGTGTCCGTAGTGACTTCTTCCCATTGGCTGGCAAAGAAGGCCAGTCGACCCCCAATGGGATGATCTGTTAAACAGTCACTTCTGACAGCGAAAGGGGCGACTTCATCCAGCCCGAAAGGACCGCTTCGGGGGAAAGCGCTGCCCGCCTCTACCTGACCTTTCCTGTGGCTGCCCCTGTCTGGGGGGGAATTGCCTTGGGGGCCGAGAGAATCCCAAGCCGCCCTCTTGCCCCTGAAAAGAAGACCGGTGAAAAAAGGAGGGGGATCGGGAATCAACTCTGCGGGAGACGGACGGCAAGATCTTGTGTTTATCCCTTGATTCTACTAATATGGGCTCCAGAGAGTCCCCAAATAGCCTTTCTCCCGAATATGGGGCTGAGGCTAGCCTCCATTTATGTCTGGCATCCACCTGCCCCTGGCGGAGCCATAGGAGGCGTCTGGATGCCACCGACGATGAAATGGCCCTGGCTGCGAAGCGTGCGTTTAATGTGGCATCCGCTGAGAATTCCAGCGCAGCTATTATCTTGTTGACATCCTGATGGGCCCTGGTGTCATCTGGGGGAATCCTCCCCTGCAGTTGCTTCATCCAAAGCAGTGAAGCTCTATTAAAAAAAGAGGCCGCCATGGAGGCTTTTACTGCCCAGGCGGCTGCCTGGTGGTCCCTGACTAGTGACTGCTCAGTTCTCTTGTCGTCCGGCCGGAGGGCATCCTGGGGCGAGTCAACCATGACCGAAGTCGTGGATAAGGCAACCACAGGGGCATCCACTATGGGGACCTCTAAGATCTTGGAAAGGTCCAGGCCCATGTGATAATACCATTTATCCAGGCTATTAGGATTTGGTCCTGCACCTGGCGAGGACCACTGCCTCTGCACAATGTCCAAGAAAAGTCTGGGGGATGGAACCTCCTCCTTTTCTACTGTAGGCTCTGTGAAGAGGCGATCAGTCGTGTCTTGCAGGCCCGGAGACTGGTTCGGGTTCGCCTGACTGGGACCCATCCTAGCTGCATTTCTGGCCTTGAATAGCAGTGATCTAAATACAGCCGGGCGAAACAGACCCACAAAGGCGGGCTGATCAGGCAGAAGGCCCTCGTCATCAGACAGCTCTAGGTCTCTGGAGGTGTCCTCCACTGAAAAGGAAGAGGGGCTGCGGGAGGCAGGAGGGTAGGACCCCTGATGGGAATACAACTCCTCCATCTCCTGGGGACCCTGGGGACCAGGCCGGGACCTTGGAAGGTCATATGGGTCCGAAGCCGCCCTTTGCTGCAGGCCCGCAGCTATGCCCTGCCTGATGGCTTCAGATATGAGGGCACCCATGCTGGCTGGGATTGGGGGCTCAGTCTGATCCAGATCTCTGAGGCCCGCAGCCGTGGGGGTAAAGGTAGCTTCAGGTGGAGAGGCTCTGTGCCTGACAGGCTGCTCCCAGGCCAACTCTGGGCTGAGGGAGAACTCAGTGTTGCCAGGCAGATTGCCTGCTGAAGTGGAGGGCTGCTCCTCGGCGCCATCTGGTGACCAGGCCTCTGTATACACGTCCCCTTGGGCTCCAAGAATAGGCAAGGCCTGTGGAGCGAAGGAGTGGGGGCTTGAATGTCCCCCGAGGGGATTGTCACCTGGCCTCCTATTAGCCTCCCTGAGGGCCTTGGCAATTTATCTCTCGATGGCCCTCTGTCGACGCTGTTTGTCTTTCTCTGAGGCCTTGGAAGGCCTTTTTTGTGTTCTGACCTAGGCTTCCTGATTAAGGAACACGGCGTCTCACAAACCTCGTTTATTTGTAATGGCTGCTAATTAGTTTTCATTGGAAACTGTTGGAATAACTTGTGGAGACTGCAGCCAGAAGAGCCTTTGCACAATTACGTTTTATGTGCCAAGTCTGGCATGGTCACTCATGCCCTTGTCAAATCACAGCTGGACTATTGTAATTTGTTCCACATGGAGCTGCCCTTGAAGATTATTCATATTAGATGACTTCAATTTTCATCTGCTAATCTCTAGGACTTGTTTCAGTAGTGGGTTCATGTCCTCCATGGCAACCATGGGCTTGCCTTAGATTACATGTGCAGTCTTAGTTTGGACCTTGTTTTTGAGCAACTTTTGCTCAACCTTTGCTTGGTAAAATGTGGGTTCAAGAAGTCTGAGTGAGAAAAAAGGCAAACAAAAGACTACTATTTTAGACAAATGGCTGTCCAGGCTCTTCTTAAAAGCCTCCAGTATTGGAACACCTGCAACTTCTGAAGGCAAGCTGTTCCAATGGTTCAGAAGCCATGATGGCTCTACATCTAGAAATATCAGAATTGTGCAAAGAATGATATTCCCTGGGATACTCTATGGAAGTGAAAGTTAGACTTTGAAGAAGCAGGATATTGACACTTTTGAACATATTCATAGTTCTCAGTCAAGGCATAAATGACTAGCTTGAGCTTCCATGGCTGACAGTGGATTAGAACCTGGGGCTTCCTGTTTTAGTCCAGCATCTTAACCACTATACCATTAATTACTATAACCATTAAGATGCTGGACCAGAGCAGGAAGCCCCGGGTTCCAATCCATCCTCAGTCTTGGAAGTTCATTGTGTGACCCTGGGCCAGTGACTACCTGATAGAATTGCTCTTGTAGAGATAAATAAACTACTGCACAAAAGGTGGCATATAAATCTAATAAAAATATATTGTCATAGCATAGAATTAACATAACATAATACTTTCCCATTTTTTTCTAAAGCCCTTAAACATTTAAATTCAGCCTTCACTACTTTGCATTATCTAGTCCTTCACTACATAAAAACCCTGGCATAGGACTTACGTGGCCTCAACAATCCAAATATAAATGAGAAGGGGCGTTGGTCTTACCTGACACGCTCCTTCTCGGTGTGCTGAGAGAGAATCCAAGGAATGGGTTTTGCTCCTCTCTTCTACTTGTCGGCTGAGTCAATCAGTTCTTTGGCCACACCTCCCTTGCTTGCGCATGCCCAGTTTTGATGAAGGCGTAGTGATTGACTTGACGGTTTTCAGTGCTGGTTCTGGTCACTCCTGGACTCAGGCCCAGATGGCCGCCAGGGTGGGGTTGGATTCTCTCTCAGCACACCGAGAAGGAGCATGTCAGGTAAGACCAACGCCCTTCTCCATTGTGCTGAGTAGAGAATCCAAGGAATGGGACATACCAAAGCCGGCAGTCCTAAGGGTGGGTAGCAGTCTGGTCCTGAGTCCCCCAATCCATATGCACCTTCTGAAGCACCCGCCTGCCAAAGGCCACTTCAGCCGAAGCAAAGGCATCCAACTTGTAGTGTCTTATGAATGGGGATGGAGAAGACCATGTTGCTGCCCTACAGATCTCCTCAATGGAGGCCTGTGTATTCCATGCCGCCATCGTGGCTGTGCTCGTCGAATGGGCTGTCACTCGTCTGGGCTGTGGTAGGTCTTGGCTCTCGTAAGCCTTGGCGATGCAAGCCCTTATCCATTGACCTATGGTTGATGGTGTAACTCTGTTACCCAGTGTGGAAGACTGGAATGATACAAACAGAGATTCTGTCTTTCTAAGCGAGGCTGTCCTCATGATGTAGGTGCGTACCTCCTCACGTCCAAGGTATGCCATTTCTTCTCCAGAGTGTGAGCTGGACTCAGACAAAAGTCCAGTAAAATTAATTCTTGCCTCCTGTGGAATGAGGAATTCACCTTGGGAAGGAAGGATCCAGCCGCAGAACCACCCTATTAGGGTGAAAAATACAGAGGTTCTCTCTTATGGAGAGAGCCGCCAGTTCAGATATTCGTCTGGCCGAAGTGATTGCCAATAAGGAGGTCACCTTGAAGGTGAGTAACCATAGATTATTCGATTTTAACGGTTCGAATGGCTCTGAGGTGAGTGCTTCTAGTACCTTAGATAAGTCCCAGGTGGGATACCTATGTACCACCAGAGGCTTCAGGTTAGTTGTGCCTCTGATGAAACTGCGTACCACCAAATGCTGAGCCAGGGATTCTAGATCCCCACATGATAATACCGATGCCAGAGCTGCTGTCTGTCTGCGTATGGTATTGGGGGGAGAGACCCTTGTCCAGCCCCTCCTGAAGGAACTTCAGGATCTTGGGTATTGACACCATAGTGGGATCAAGTCTTTTCTTGGAGCACCAGCTACAGAAGGTCCTCCAAGTCGCATCATAGATTCTGTTGGTCGAAGGCCTTCTAGCAGCCTGGATTGTCTGTATGACCCTATTATCGAAATTGCGCTGGCTTAGGACTGCCCGTTCAAGTGCCAAACGGTCAGTTGGAGCCACTGTGGTTCTGGGTGGACTAGTGCTCCCTGGCTGAGGGAGAACCTGTCCTGAGATATCCTCCAGGGTCGAGATACCGACAGACTGACTAAGTCCGCGTACCACGGAAGTCTGGGCCAGTGAGGGGCTAGGAATAAGATGTCTGCCCTCTCCGATAGTACTTTCTTGATTACTCTCGGAATGAGCGGGAGTGGAGGGAAGGCATATAGTACGCCACGGAGCCACGGGCTGCGAAGAAAGTTGGCCTTTTCTGCCCCTGGTGTTGGGTATCTGGAATAGAACGTGGTTAACTGAGTGTTTGATGGGGAGGCAAACAGGTCCAGAATCAGGTTTCTGAACCTTCTTGACAGCTCCCCAAATAGGTCTGGGTACAGGCACCACTCTGAGTGGTCGACTGTGGTCCTGCTGAGCTAGTCCGCCTGCACATTCGTTGTTCCTGAGATGTTCTCTGATGGAGAACAGATGTCTTTCTGCCCAGAGGCCTAGTTGTTCAGCCTCCTGCATGAGTGCTCTGGAGTGGGTACCCCCTTGACGGTTGATTGGGCCTTGGTGGTCACATTGTCCGTCAGAATGAGTATGTGGTGCCCCAAAACAGTTTCCTGGAATCGTTTCAGGGCTAAGTGGGTTGCCCTGAGTTCCAGCCAATTGATGTTGTTCCCGAGGTCCAGATGGGACCACTGTTCTCGTGCTATCTGGGACTGGCAGTGGGCAACCCAGCCAAAGAGGCTGGCATCTGTGGTGATGGTCAGTCAGTTGGGTTCCTTGAATCCACATCCCTTGGCTAATGCCTGCGACCTCCACCATTGGAAGGATTGCAGCACCTTTGGTGGAACCTGGACCTTGATCTTCGAGTTGCTCCTGCCTGACTGTTGGTAGGGCAGGAGGAACCACTGCAAGGTCCTGGCGTGTAGATGTGTCCAAGGTATAATCGATATGCACAATATCATCTTGCCCAGGAGTTGCGAAAGGAGGACCAAGGGCACTGATCGGTCTTTTTGAATCTGCCCTGCCAGGGTCTTTATACTGAACTGACGGGACAGGGAAACCTCGCACAAATTGGTATCTATCACTGCTCCCAGGTGCAGTAGTCGATTGGAAGAAACCATTTTGTTGAAGTTCATAGAGAATCCGTGATCCTGTAGGATCCGGATTGTGACTTGAAGGTCCTCTGTCACCCGGAGGGGAGAGGACGACTGTATTAATATATTGTCCAGGTAGCATTGAACATGCACTGGAATTGCCCTGAGGTGCGCTGCTAACGCCACCAGAAGTTTGGTGAAGGTTCTGGGCGCCGAGGAGAGACCAAATGGTAGGGCCCTGTACTGATAATGCTGACCGCCGCAATGGAATCGCAGAAACCTCCGATGTAATGGAAGGATAGGAACGTGGAGGTATGCCTCTGTCAGGTCTATAGATGTCAGGAAGTCGCCCTCTCGAATGCTCTCCAGTATTGACTACAGTGACTGCATCTTGAATTTTCTGTAAATTAGATGTTTGTTTAATCTTTTCAGATCCAAGATTGCTCTCCATCCCCCCTGAGGTTTTTGGGACTACAAATAGAATGGAGTAGAACCCCTGCCCCTGCTGGTCCCTGGATAGCCTGAATGTCAGCAGGTGTTGTATTGCTGACTCCATGATTTTTCTTTTTACCTTGTCCCTTGAAGTGGGACAACTTATGAAGAATCTCGGGGGTGTGGAGAGGAATTCGAGTGTGAGACCTAGTCTCACTGTATTCAGGACCCAGGTGTCCCTGGTTGTTGCTTCCCATTGATTGGCGAATAGGCCCAGATGCCCGCCAATGGGAGGGCTGGACCTGTCGTCATTTAGTGCGACAGAAGGGGCAACTGCCTGTGCCCCGGAATGGATGCTTGCCTTGGAAATGTTGGCCATTCCTGTCTCTGAGTCCTGATTTGTCTGGATATCAGTCTTGTCTGTGGGTGTACGATCTTTGGAACTGCGGGGTGCTAAATCCCGCACCCGTAGATCGAAAGGAAGGCTTCCAGAAATAACGTGAGTGGCGTCTATTCGCTCGCCTATAACCCGAAGATAAAATCTTTCCTCTGTCCTTAGTCTCCACCAGAATGGGATCTAAGGCTTCTCCAAACAGCTTGCTGCCCTTGAAGGGAGCAGAGGCTAGTTTCCTCAAGTCCACCTGCCAATGGCAAAGCCACAGTAGGCAGCGGGCCGCCACCGAAGAGGCAATGGCCTTGGAAGCGTACTTGGTCGTGTTCAAAGTGGCATCCACCGAGAATTCCAACGCTGCTATCAGCTTGTTGAAATCCTGCTGTGAGTGACGGTCACCAGGAATAATCTTCTCCTGCATTTGTCGGAGCCATATAAGTGACGCTCTCTTGAAAAATGATGCGGCCGTAGATGCCTTGACCGCCCAGGCAGCTGCCTGATGCACTTTGTGGAGTGTCAGCTCTGCCTTTTTATCCTCTGCTTTCAGCGCATCCTCTGCATCGTTAGACAGGATGGTGGGAATTTCCTCACTCTCCTTGGTTGGCTTCGCAAAGAGCAGTTCACTTGGATCCGCCAGGTCCAATGCTGATTCTGTTGTAGAAGGATCAGCACCCAATCATGTTGCTGCCTTGGCTTTAAACAATAAGGATTTGAAAAGTGTTGGGCAAAAAAGCCCTGCGAAAACTGGAGGATCAGAATTCATACCCTCATCCTCCGAAAGTTCCTCTTCCTTCTGATCCTCATCCCCTGAGACGCCTCACTCTGCGTGGATGAGAAATTTGAATCTGATCTCTGGAAGGCTTCCAAATCTCTTTGTTGTTGTGATGCCATCAATTGGCCCATGTGTCGTCCCTGTTGTAGGCCTGCAGCAATAGCCTGTGCCCTTGGCTTTCCCATGGGGTAAATGTGCCGTGGGGGTAAATGTGGCCTCTGGTGCCATTCTCTTTGCCTGTGGCTCCCACTATTCCTCTGCTTGCAACAGGTTCGCAACAGTAAAAATCTCATTGCTTCTTGTATAAGAGGCTGCCTTTTGAAATTGTTCTCTGGCGCCCTCTGGTGGCCCTGCTTGAGGACAAAGAACCTGCTGCTGAACCACCATTGGCTGATTTAGTTGCAGCCCTGGTGAAACGCGGGAAATTTCAATCCCTCCTTCTCCTGGGGAGTCCTTCCCCTTCCTTTGTTCCGCCTCCCTTTCGGCCCTGGCAATTCTCTTATCAATTGCCTTCTGGCACCTCGGGTCGTCTTTTTCCTCGGCCTTTGTAGGTCTTTGAGAGGAAATGGCTTTTGCCTTTAGCCTGGCTGCTGCTCCCTTCGCGGCCGACTTCGGTCCCTGGGAGCTCCTGGGCTGACTTGGGGTTTGGATAGGGGTCCCCTGATCCTCCCCACTTGTCCCTGGCGTAGCTGGACCCACATGGTCCGCCATTTTAGCCCTTTGTTCCTCCAGGCAGGCAGGCTCATTCACTAGGGAACTCTGCTGCCGCGCCTCCTCTCCTTAGCCGCTCGTATGCCCAAGCTGCAGCTGGGCAGTGACTCTGCTCCCCACCACTGGTTTAGTGGATTCCTGGGGATCCTCGACCATGCGCTAGATCAGACTGGCTACCATGCCAGACTAAGCCGGGGTGTCAGCCGAAAGCTCTCTGTGCTCCAGACGGGCGGAATCGCCCCTCCCCTTGCAGGCGACTCTGCCGGTTAAACCGGACAAACGCTGCTGTTCCTGGCTTTCAGATGGCCACTTTTTCACGGAGCCGGGATCTTACGGTTTGAAGAATCCAAGGAAATAGGTCTTTGCTTCTCCAGCACTTCTTTCTTGCATCTCCTCTACTCGAAGGCTGAGTCAAAAACTGGGCATGCGCAGGCAAGGGAGGCGTGGCCAAAGAACTGATTGACTCAGCCTACAAGTAGAAGAGAGGAGCAAAACCCATTCCTTGGATTCTCTACTCAGCAGAATGGAGAAACAATAGCTGATATATATTATACTAAAGTATGTTTTAATTCACTTAACTGACTTTACAGCAAATACCTTTTCCACATCCTCAGATTGCAACAGCTGAAACTTAAATAGTTTGGACAAATCTTTGGCATCCAGGCCACCAAAGAGATAAACTGTTTTATTTTCAAACTATTAGACAAACCTATTCTTATTGTAGCAGATCTTCTACACACCATGGCCCCAATAATGGATCATTTATATGTGAACTGGGATCTAGGTTTTCAAAGCAATATTCACAATTATAAAAGTTCTTTGCTTTTAAATAATCCAACTTTTCTCCATTCTGCTGTTTTATTTTAAAAACCATAAAGAACATGAATATTTGGCTATGTTTAAAAAAATAGAAAAAACAGACTTAAACTGCAAGACCTTATATTTTTTACTGCACATTACAATGGCATAAGGAACGTTGGTCTTACCTGAACGTTCTTTCTCTGTGCACTGCGGAAGAATCCAAGCATGGGTTAACTTCTGTCTGATTGCCTAGGGACCAAGTTGAGAAAGAGTTCTGGCCACGCCTCCTCTGCTCCTCTGAGTTATTTTTCTACAAAGGCGTAGACCTACAGTAATCCATAACGTAGGTAAGTCCAGTAAGACCTAGACCCTGGACCAAGACGGTCACCAGGGTGGGTTTGGATTCTCCCACAGTGCACAGAGAAAGAACGTTCAGGTAAGACCAACGTTCCTTCTCCTGTGTGCTGCTTGGAGAATCCAAGCATGGGATAAACCCAAGCTTAATGTCTCAAGGGCGGGAAACAGGCTGGTCCAGGGTCCCCGAGGTAGAATGAACACTTTGCAGCACCCGCCTTCCGAATGAAGCCTCTGCTGAGGCAAAAACATCCAGTCTATAGTGCTTCATAAAAGGTGAAGGTGATGACCACGCCCCGCTCTGCAAATATCCTCAATCGAGGCTTGCGTGGCCCATGCAGCCGTTGTAGCCGCGCTTCTGGTTGAGTGTGCTGTGATACGTCCAGGTAACGGCCTAGACTGAATCTCATAGGCCTTGGCAATGCAAGCTTTCAGCCAGCGGCCTACAGTTGATGGAGATACCTACTTACCCATGGATGCCGGCTGAAAGGAGACGAATAAGGATTCAGTCTTCCGAAATGAGGCAGTTCTTTTAATGTATCTTTGGAGGGCCCTCCTGACATTCAAAGTATGCCATTTTTTCTCCAGAGGATGTGTAGGTCTTGGACAGAAATCTGGTAAAATAACCTCCTGGGCCCTATGGAATCAGGAGTTAACTTTAGGAAGAAAAGATGGATCCAGTCTGAGAACCACCCTGTTAGGATGGAAAATAAACAAGTCATTGCCAACTGAAAGGGCTGCCAACTCTGATATTCTCCTGGCCGAGGTTATTGCCACCAGGAAGGCGACCTTAAATGTCAGGAACCGGAGACTAGTCGTCCTCAACGGCTCGAACGGTGTAGAGCTAAGTGCCTGCAAAACCAAGGAGAGGTCCCAGGAGGGGTAACGATGTACCACAGGGGGCCTCAAATTAGCAGCCCCCTTGAGGAAACTGCGTACTCGTGGATGATGAGTGAGAGATTGTAAGTTCTCATATGTCAATACAGTGGACAAGGCAGCTATCTGCCTGCGGAGAGTATTAGGAGATAAACCCTCGTCCAACCCCTCCTGTAAAAAGTCCAGGACCTGTGGGATTGATGCTGAGATAGGATCGATTTGATGTTTGTAGCAAAAATGACAAAATGCGGACCAGGTAGCATTGTAAATGCGGTTAGTGGAAGCTCGTCTGGATGCCTGGATGGTTTGGATCACCCTCCCTGAGAATTTATCCTTCCTCAGGATGTCCCTCTCAAGTGCCAGACGGCTAACTGGAGCCATTGAGGGTCTGAGTGGAGCACTGCTCCCTGGCTGAGAGAGATCCTGTGGTCGGGAATCCTCCAGGGATGGGATACTGATAGGTTGACCAGATCCACGTACCAAGGGCGTCTGGGCCAATTGGGGGCGACGAGGAGAATTTCTGCCCGCTCCACCAGCACCTTCCTTATCACCCTCGGGATAAGAGGGAGAGGGGGGGAAGGCGTACAAGAGCCTCTGTGGCCAAGGGCTGTGGAAAGCGTTGACCCCTTCCGCTCCCGGTACTGAGAATCTGGAGAAGAACCTTGGAAGATGAGTGTTTGTCGGATGAGCAAATAAGTCCGCTACTGAATTTCTGGGACAGAGCCTCGAACAGATCCGGGTGCAGGCGCCACTCAGAATGATCTATGGTGGTCCTGCTCAGCCAGTCCGCCTGCACGTTCGAGGTCCCTGATATATGTTCCGCCCGGATGGAACGGACATGTAGCTCTGCCCAGAGGCCCAGCTTCTTCGCCTCGAGCATGAGACGTTTGGAACGGGTGCCCCCCTGAAGGTTGATGTGTGACCTGGTGGCCACATTGTCCGTCAGGATCAAGACATAGCAGTTGGTCACTAAATGTTTGAAATACCGGAGGGCTAAGTGGACAGCACGCAGCTCCAACCAGTTTATGTTGTTCGACAAGTCCGACGGGCTCCAACGTCCCTGGGTCATGTGGGACTGGACGTAGGCTCCCCACCCAAAAAGACTGGCATCTGCAGTTATCGTGATGCAGGTGGGCTCTTTGAATAAACAGCCTTTTTGCATGGCACTGGATGTCCACCAACGAAGGGATCGAAGTACTGTCGATGGTACCCGCACTGTGGACCTGGAGCTGCTGTCTGCCCTCTAATGAGGTAATAGGAACCATTGGAGTGTTCGAGCGTGTAGCCTCGCCCAAGGCTACACGCTGTCGATGCAGGAGATCATTTTTCCCAGAAGCTGAGAAAGGACAGCCAATGGAACTGACTTCTGCCTCCAGATTTGACTGACAAGAGACATGATGCTGGACAGATGTTCCTGTGATAAAAATAGCTTGCAGGTTCCGGTGTTTATCACCGCGCCCAGGTGAAGAAGACTGGTGGTCGGAATACAGAGAAGCCATGTTCCTGTAGAGTCTGGATCGTGATTAGGAGATCCTCGTGTGCTCGAAGAGGAGATGACAACTGGAAAAGGATGTCATCTAAGTAGCATTGTAGTCTTATTGGCCGTGCCCTGAGATGCGCCGCCACCGCTGCCAATAGTTTGGTGAAGGTCCGGGGGGATGATGACAGGCCGAATGGCAGGGCTCTGTACTGGTAGTGAACCCCTGCAAAACGTTAGGAACCTTCTGTGTGACGGTCATATAGGCAAATGGAGGTAGGCTTCCTTGAGATCTATGGACGTCAATAGATCGTCCTGCCTGATGCAACCCAGGATGGATTTTAGGGATTGCATTTTGAAGCGTTTGTACACTAAATGGATGTTGAGCTTTTTTAAATCTAGAATAGCTCTCCAACCCCCCCCCCCCAAGCTTTTCGGAACTAGGAATAGGATGGAGTAAAAACCTAGACCCTCCTGTCCCGAGGGAACCGTCTCTATGGTGGCTATGTCCAACAAATGTTGGATCTCAGCTTCCATGAGACACCTCTTGTTGGGATTGATGGGAACAGGGCACCGAATGAAACGTCTCGGGGGCCTGGAGAGAAACTCCAGTGTGAGGCCTAGCCTCACGGTTTGTAGGACCCAGGCATCTGAGGTCGTCACCTCCCATTGGTGGATGAACAGTTGTAACCGACCTCCAATGGGGTCATCGTTCCGGGAGTCACTTAGACTTGCGAAAAGGCCTATTGCCGGACCCTCAAAATGGCCGCCTGGTCTGGGTAAACTGCCTGCCTCTGTCCCGAAATCCAGACCTGTCCTGTGCCCTGGTAATATGGCCTCTGACATTGGTGTGCACTAAAGCCGGAGTCTGGCCGAAATGGCTGCCAGCAAAAGTAAGGCATCGTACAGCGATCTGCTCGCCGATGTAAGGCAGCACCTTCCTTTTATCCCTATTCTCCACGAGAATGGAATCCAGGGATTCTCCAAAGAGATTGACTCCTTTAAAGGGGGCAGCTGCTAGACGCCACTTAGATCGCATATCCGCCTGCCAATGGTGGAGCCACAGGAGGCAACGGGATGTTGTTAGCCGCCATGGCCCTGGACGCAAACATGGCCGCATTAAGGGTCACGTTGGCGGAGAATTCTGCGGCTGCCACTAATTTGTTTAGATCTTGCCGCAGGCGTGTCTCTTCGGGAGACACTCTAGACCAGTGATGGCGAACCTTTTTTGGCTCAGGTGCCAAAAGAGTGCGCGCGCGCACGATAGTGTGTGCATGCGTGCCCACACCCATAATGCAATGCCCTCCCCCCGTGCATGCGCACAATCCCCGCGCATGCACACAACCCCCGCTGAACCCCATGCATGCACACAGGCCTCACTGAAGCCTCCGGACTTCCTGTAGGCTTGTTGGGCTGTTTTTTGCTCTCCAGGAAAGCCTCCTGAAGCCTGGGGACGGCGAAAAATGGCCCAACAGGCCAATCGGAAGTTCGGAAACGAAACGAAGCTCTGTTATCAGCTGCAGAGGCCTTTCCTAAAGGCCTTTCCTGAAGGCCTCTCTAGCCGATAACAGAGCTCCGGATCGATCTGGAGCTCTGTTATCGGCTGCAGAGGCCTTCAGGAAAGCCTTACTGCAGAAGAAATGGGCCGAGGTGTGCGAGGCCTGGCTGCAACTGTCCAAAGCCGAAGAAGTTCCTGAAGACCTCTGACAGCGAAAGGGAGGCTGGGGGTGAGCACACAAGTGAACTTCCGGTTGGCCCGTTGCGCCGTTTTCACTATCCCCAGGCTTCAGGAGGCTTTTCTGAAGCCTGGGGAGAGCGAAAAAGGCCAAAAATCAGCTGGCCAGCACGCGCATGCGTGCTGGAGCTGACATAGGGCAACGCCTCACGTGCCCTCAGATATGGCTCCGTGTGCCACCTGTGGCACGCGTGTCATAGGTTCACCATCCCTGCTCTAGACTGCATCTGTCTAAGCCATAGGATGGAGGCTCTGTTAAAGAAAGATGCAGCAGTGGCTGCCTTGATCGACCAAGCGGACGCCAGGTGAATTTTGCAGAGTCATCTCAGCCTTACGGTCCTCCAATTTCAAGCCCTCTGAAAATTCAGCGGGAAGAACAGTGGAGGAAGCTAAATTGGCTACAAGGGTGTCTACTGTAGGAAGCTGAAGGAGCCATATTTGGCTGTAGAGCTTTCTGTAGACTGTAGAGCTTTCTATCGGTACTGCTAGGTGTTGTGAAGGAGGCAGGCTGACTCCACTGGCGTTGAATAATATCAACAAACAATTTGGGAGAAGGAATGGAATCTCTCTCAAGGACCGGCTCTGAAAATAGCCCTTCGGTCGGGTCGAGGCCCAAGGCTGGTTCCACTGGGGTGTCTGTCAATCCTATGTTAGCGGTTGTTTTTGCCTTGTACAAAAGAGATTTGAACAAAACTGGTCGAAAAAGGCCTGAGATGGTAGGCCGGTCTGGGACAAGCCCTTCATCATCAGAAAGTTCCTGGTCTACAATGCTTTCGTCCCCCATGAGCGACTCCTCGCTACGAAGGGAAGGTCGCGGAGAATATGGGGCCTGCAGGGGAGGCCAGGCAGCCTGAGCCTGTGCCTGTAAGCCAGAGGATTTGCCTCTTTGTTGCAGTCCTGCAGCAATCCCCTGGGAAATGGCAGTTGATATGATGTCCCAAATTTCCTGGGGTAGGCCCATCTCCTGGAAGTCCCCAGAGCGGAGCCCTGCTGCTGTAGGGGTGAATGTAGCTGTTGGTGTTGCCCTTCTGCCTGAACAGGAGGGCTCCAAATCAGCCGAACCTGGACCCATAAAGGGATTGGTTTGCGGCCTATAATCTGCTGCTTCAAGATCCTGAGGATCGTTAGCATTATCAGGTGACCAATCCTGATTAGTTTCAATGGCCGAAGGAGAATGGTCAGGCTGTAAAGTAAGCTCCTCCTCTAGAGGGGAGAGGGGAGGTTTGTTGGCCTCCGCCTGCTTCTTTGCTTTTGAAAACTGCTTCTCTAAGGCTTTTAGACGCCTTTGAGCGTTCCTGTTCTCTGCTGAGGATGCCTTTCTAGGGGGGTCCTTCTGGGACCTGCTCTGTCTAGGAGCCCCTTTATCTGCCTTTTGTCTTTTAGAACTGGCAGACTTTGCAGTGCCATGGTGTCTGGGAGAGGCCTCTCCCACTTCCGATCTGCTTGCTTTGGTTCTGTCGGCCATTTTGATAATTTAGGATCAAGTTAATTTCTCTCAAGGCCTCTGTTGACAAAGGTTAAGGGTCCCTTAACCAGCTCAGCAATAGTGGGGAGGAGGACCAATTGTGAGCAGCAAGCTCCGATGGAGGACCTAAGGACCGATCACTCACCCCCTGGCGCTCCTCCAGTAGATAGGTGCGAAAAACTCCAAGCCCTTAGGCAGTCAGGAGTGGTCCTCTATCACGGAGTGTAGCCTGAAACACAAGAAGGGACTCCGGAGCCGCCTGAAAAATATGAAGATATAGGTGGCGGTGGTTGTGCCGGCGAACCGGGGGGGGACCAGTGCACTCACCGGCGGCAGGTCAGAGCTAGCGGCACACGCGGCAGTCGGGATGAATTCAAAATGGTGCCCGATTGGGGAGTGAACTCTCCCAGCGCCAAACTGCCGCCGCCGTCGGATGAGTCCAAAATGGCACCCAAATGGGGAGCGAACTCTCCCAGTGCCGAGCTGACTGCCGCAGTCCTTGGAGTATGATCCGAGATTCGGACAGTGACTCCGGCTGCTTTGCTTGATTTGAAACGGGTGGTGGCGGTTCTTTCCGGCGGACCGGGGAAACCAGCACACACACCGGCAGCAGGTTGCAAGTAAGCCGCTGGGTGGCAATGAAGCCTCCTCGCGATCGCCCGCTCCAAAAAAAACCTCGTAGAAATCCAATCTGTGTCAAATGAAGTGCTGAAAGGAAAATCCAAGCCAAAATCCTGTCTTTTTCCTCAGGTCTGAGTTGAGAATGAATTTTTTACATCCCTCTAGGCTCGACTGAGTAGAAAAACTGGACTCAGAGGAGCAGAGGAGGCATGGCCAGAACTTTCTCAACTCAGTCCCTGGGCAATCAGACAGAAGTTAACCCATGCTTGGATTCTCCAAGCAGAGCACAGGAGAATTTATACTTCTGTTATGAAAGACATTCAGGTGTGTTATGATTTCATTATTTAGCTTCTTTGAAATAGCATATGAAGTAAACTCTTCAGAGTAGTACTGAAATTTATCTTCGTAATTCCACTGTCAAAAAGCAATTTTAAAGAAATTTGTGAAAAATAAATTTCATATTACACAAATTAATAACAATTACATTAAAAGACTTTTAAAACACTAAGAAGCTACTTTTTACATTTAAACAAATCACATCAGCATTACCTGAGAAAGTAAAATAAGATTCTCTTGTGTTGCAAAAATATTATTCTTTTTCTCTCTAGATAAATGGGAATGAAATTCTATAAAGCAGTTTACAATGCTGTTTTCTACAAAAATATTGATGTGATTTCACTTATTTAAACTCGGATCCAGGAACCAAAAGTAATGACCAATACTTATGACTAGAATCTTAAGTTCACCTGAAGAATGGCTCAGTGAATTTGGAGGAAGAGACAAACATAAAAAGTACCATTAAACTAGGTCTCCAAAATATTGAGAAGAGAAGAAAATATTTGAAGAATCAGGTATCTCTTATTGTCTGTTTTCACTATGTCTTCAAAACAATAAAGAAGACAATACAAGAGATCTTTTTTGTATTTTTAAAATTAGCAGTGCTAATATAATGGCTATCCATTCAGCATATCTAAAGAACCAGAATCCTCTTTCTATGGAAATCTGTAACCACTGTGATTTCAATTATTAGCTAAAATCTTTTAAGTATTTAGGAATAAATATTTCATAGAAGTGCTCTTCATCTGTAAATGTAAATATACCTTATATCAGACCAAAATAGATATAAAGTGTTTAAAATACTACTCAGTGCAAGGGGAATAAATTTGTAAAAATTATGGAATTTCATTGACATATATACTTAGAATGCTAATACCTTTAAATAACTTTAAGCAAAATTTAGATTTTTAGTACCAATTTTTTTACCAACAGATAATCCTCGAATTACAATAGTTCATTTAGTGACCATCCAAAGTTATGGCACTCAAAAAATGATTTATGATCATTTTTAACATGCATTTGACCACCCCGATGATTATGTGATCAAAATTCAGACACTTGGCAACCAACTCATATTTGTGATGGCTGCAGTGTTCTGAGGTCATGTGATCACCTTTTGTGACCTTCTGACAAGCAAAGTCAATGAGGAAGTCAGATTCCCTTAACAACTGTGTTACTAACTTCAGTGAGTCACTTAACAACTATAGCAAGGCCATAAAATGGGGCAAAATTCATTTAACAAATGTCTCGCTTAGCAGCAGAAATGTTGGACTCTATTGTGGTCGTAAGTCAAGGACTACCTATATATAAGATCTAGGATACGCGTCTAGCTTATTTAAATCTAAATTATGCTTATCATAATAATATGGTGTTTCAAACTTTTCTGACCTTCCACTTCATAATACAATGTATTTTGCTTTCAAGATAACTGATCAGGTTGAAAAAACCCCACAGGAATAATTACAAAGTTACTATGTGTCCCCTTTGACATCATGGCAGGGTCTTGGATCTACATTTAGCCACAACTCTACAGTATTGGATTCCTACTGTACATAAAAAGCTACAAGGTACATTTAGCAGATATTGGTACAGAAGTGTAATTTTGACCTTTGCTCACAAGATAAACCTATCCCTTGGCACAGCCTCAGCCTGAATATAGCACTGGGGAGAATAAAGTCCAGGACAATTAGTCATATAAATGACTAATTTATATATAAATCTGTATTATGAGCTTATTACATTATGTTTGCTAAACATATGATTTATTACAAGAGGAATTTGGATTGCATAAAATTTCAAACCAGATCTTTATTACTAAATTTATCATACCTTGATTTCACAATTCAGTCTTAATGCAGTAGTAAAATTTAAAATTCTTCAATTACTATTAGCATGATTATGAAGAGTACTGTGATTATATGTATAGATAATACTCATCTCATGGCTACAATTGAACCTGGAATTTTGGTCATAAGTCAATAGACCACATGACCTGACTGATTTTATGACCATTTTATAATGCTTGTTAAGCGAGTCACCATGGTCATTAAGAGAATGACCATTATCAAAAATCATTACAAAAGCAAAAATCATCACAAAATTCATTCACATGACCTGGAACATTACAATCAGTCATAAATGAGTCAGTTGCCAAGAACTTGAAATGTGATCATGTGACTATGGGGGTGGGACAGCAGTCTTAACTTCCGAGTACGTTGTAACTTTGAATGGTTGTTAAGTGACCAATCATAAGTTGAAAACTACATGCATTATTTGCAGGTATTCATAATAAAGTTACCGTGTTTCCCCGAAAATAAGACCCTGTCTTATATTTTTTTGAACCCTGAAATAAGCGCTTGGCCTTATTGCCATGCACCCAAAAGCCCGATTGGGCTTATTATCAGGGGATGTCTTATTTTGGGGGAAACAGGGTAGAATATACATATTAACAAATCTATGGCTAAATACCTTTAAATTATTAAGAATGATCTTTATGATCTAGAGAGAAGTCTAATTCAACTATTTTTTCAATGTTTTGACCATATCAGAAAATGTTTTAAAAGGTCTTGTTATTGATTTCATTATGCTGAAATGGTTGAAGAAGCACTTTCTCATAATATGGGCTTGTCTTATTATTACCCCATTCTGGTTTGAAATTTGATTAGTTTGTTAATATGGTCTTAGTGATTGATATGGTTTAAATATATGAAAGTATATTTAAATTATACACTAAAAACTTTATCATATGAATAATTACTGTTTTATAAAGCAGAGTAAAAAAATGATTACTCTTCAATGTTGGAAAAACAATTTGCAACCCCAGGTTTACATCCTGAATTTCTGGTGTGTGTTCATTTTATTTTTATGACTTAGTTGTCTATCAATGTAATACAAGACCAATCAATATTATTTTGTGTGGTCACAGTTTAATGATGTGTTAAAATACTAGACTGAATGACTCCTTGTAGGAGTTATTTTCTAGCCTCTTTTTTCCTTTCTTTCTGTACATTAAGATGATAAAACAGCAAAATTAGAGATTCTTAATAACTGTCTGCACACTAAAATACAATTTCCCTATCTATTTAAATTTTACTGAAGAAGAATGGAGGTTATCAAATAGAACCAAATTAAGAAATCTGTTCAATTCCAGAACTGATAGATGCGGGGGTTCTGTCCCACATGGAAATGAGAAAGACAAGGAAATTAAATCTGACGTTATTGGGAATCTAACATAAAGAAAAAATATAGTAGAACTAGTGAGGCAGTCAAAACTAAAAGGAGTAAATTCAAACATTCATTTACAATTTGTAATATTATTAAATGGATTATCATTTAATTCAGCAACTGCCTCAATATTTATATGTAAAATTAGCTGACTTTTTAACTTCACTTCATTCCAGCATGCAAAATTTACTTATTAAAAACTAGATAAATAAAAAATTTCTGTTCTAATCAGGTTTAATAAGTTTAATAAATTTCCAATTTTGAACTTCTGCATGACTTATCATCTTTTGATCATATAAATGTTATCTTTGAATTCCTCCATTAGATAAAAAAAGATATAAGTACCTAAAAAAATGAAAAGCAAGAAGAGATTCTGCTATACATGTGCTTTACCATCATGTTACTGAACATTTGGCAGATTTCCAAATTGCACTTTTAGAATCTAAAGATGTTTATATTTGGCAATTTTAGACATTACTTTTTTCCAACAAATTTTACAAATGTTATTTAATAGATCCAGTGACAGAATTACTACAGCATTTCTGCTTTTGATCTAAATCTTTGAAGATATCTGCAGCAATATATAAGTTATGTAATTTTAAGTCACTAAGTATTTTACTCTTCAGAAGTGTTTTTTTCTTTTATTTTTTGCACTTTGGCCTCAAATAAAAAATGAGAATACTTCCCTCCTTATTCTCATATTTCAAATATTTACTGAGACATCCTTAAAGAGACAGTGTTTACTTTCTTGGAAAATGTATTTGTTTCTATAGGTGAAACATTACATTTTCTACCATAGTTTCAAGATTCCTGTTTATAATAACGGTTTACATCACTTTTAGCCCAGAACATAGAAGCACAGAAAACTGACAGCAGAAAATGACCCAGTGGTCCATCGAGTTGGCCTTTGTGTTTATTTTTTTATAATTTTTGTCTGATGATGGACATGTGTGTTTATCCCAAGTATATTTAAACTCAGTTACTGATGATTGGGCCATTACCTCTGCTGGAAATTGGTTCCAAGCTTCCACTACTCTTTCTGTGAAGTAATACTTTCTAACATTAATTTTGAACTTCCCTCCTGTCAGTTTGAAGTTATGTCTCTGAAGTTTACCCAATACTTCTTTAGAAACAATAGGTCATAGGATTCCAAAGATAAACACATTTAAGTACAATAAATTTTAATATGAAAGCTAAGGATATTCGTACATATTGCTACCTGAAATATATATACACTTGGCTCAAACATGTTAATATTACATGTCAATGTTAAACTGTAGATGTGTGCAGAACTGTGTAGAAATATAGAAAAATGAAGATTTTTAGGCTGCTATATAATTTAAACATACTTATATAAATATTTTTTATATAGCTCTGTGAAGTCAAAGTTCACACTTACTGGGCATGCATTCTTAGATCTCATAGATATATTCAACAAGATCCTGCAATACATCAGTTTCAATTCCAAAAATGTGTCTGTGTGTGGGAACACAAATGTAGCACGTATCTAAATTCTTAAGTTTTAAATTTCTCAATATTGTACTGTGGAGATCAGTCATATTATCCTAAGAAAAAATGTAGCTACTTCAAAGAATCAGGCTAGAATAAGGTGCTCTAAAAACAATCCCTATTGATAATATCAATGAGACACAAATATAAATAAGCAATTACTTTATTTCTATGAGAAATGTCTCAACAAATCAAAAGCTTTGGTAACTACTGCTCATAGCAATTATCTTTCACTAAATTAGCAGATTTATTTAACTATTTTTGTTGAATCCATTCTTAATTCAAGATCTCATGTAATTTACAAAAACTGTTATTTTTACTTTATTAACATTTAAACAACCCAACAGCACACTCTGGATGATTTACAGTAAAATCTTCAGCACCTGTCTGGTGCTTCATATAGTTTCTTGGATATAAGCAAGGTTGTCAGCTATCTTTACTAGCTGCTTTTCTATAACTTATAATGACTTGATCAGCAGATGATAATATTTATGTAAAAAGCTTCTTCCTACTGATTTCTTCAAATCAAAAGAAGTGAAAAAAGACTAGGTAGGTGGTGTCCTGTGGCAACTCCTCTCTCAGTCAATATAAGGCAATCATTTAACCTACTGAAAAAACGTTCTCTTCAAATAGCCTTCATTTTTTTTAGTTTAATAAGTAAAAAGGAAGATTTGAACTATAAAAGCATGATTCGCGTATACTGTAGTTACCACTGGGATCTGCCAAAGCCTTTGTATACTAGATTATTAATATGTAGACAAGTCTTCAACAGAAGTCTTTTAGAATAGGGAAACTACGTATGCAACTGATCATGTGCAGAACATCACCTCACATATTTTTCAACTACCTGCAAATCTAGAATCAGCACAGAGTACCTAATCATGAAGTTTAATAATACAATATTTCTTCAGAAATTTAGCAATAAACCAGCTGACTATAAGCACTGTAAACATTATAAGATTAGTTAACCAATACTTCAAACTGTAATCTTAGACTCAATTACTTGAAACTAAGTTCTGTTTAACTACCTATAGGATTGTACTGTTAATTCTTTAAAACTCAAAAAATACAAGTAATATGCTTGATCAACTAATGTACTCTGGCAAATGCAACTAACAGAGAAGCAATTCAAAACATCAAAAGATATTCTTTTTTAATTGTATGTTAAATTTTGATATTTCCCAATTTTTTTTAATCCCAATATTCAAATAACCTTATCTGCTTTATACTCAAAATTATCTCTATTGCATCAAATGTATTGTAGAACATCCTAAGGAAGTCAGAAAGCCTGAGAATCTGGAGAACATGTACTGTTTCCAACCTATATCTACAAAATTTGAGCCACATAGAAAATTGTATATGAACCACATAGTACAAGTGCCAAATGCATAGTACAGTACACATAATTGTACTGATTGTAAACATGTTTCCTAACAAAATGTAGCAATCTATGTATTATAAATCATAGTTATTAGATACTAAACTGCCTCAAATACTTTTTAAAAAAAGAAAAAAATACAATAGGAATTTTAGAATATATTGTGAGGAATTCATAAAAAAAAATCACAGAATCCTGGCTTAACAAGCTGCAGTGTGAATAAGTCCATACCCTTTACTTATTATGTGTAAATAGAAAAATGAAACAAAAAAGAGAGCCTCATATGCCAAAAAAAACCATATGCCAAAATCATGTTGATTTTGTCGAGGACTACAGGTAGTCCTCGACTTACAACAGTTCATTTAGTGACCATTCAAAGGTACAACAGCACTGAAAAAAAGTGACTTATAACCGTTTTTCAGTTACAATCTTTGCAGCATTCCCATGATCATGTGATCAAAATTCAGATGTTTGGCAACTGACTCATACTTATGACCGTTGCAGCGTTCCAGGGCCATGTGATCACTTTTTGCAATCTTCTGACAAGCAAAGTCAATGGGGAAGCCAAATTCACTTACCAGATTACTAATTTATCAACTGCAGTGATTCACTTAACAATTGTGGCAGGAAAGGTCGTAAAATGGGGCAAAACTCACTTAACAAATTCTTACTTAACAACATAAATTTTGGGCTCAATTGTGGTCATAAGTCAAGGACTATCTGTATTCAATATTCAACAGTTAAACATCAATATAACAGAGGAATGCACAGAGAAAGGCATTTATGTTGTGTTTTATTAAGGCAAACGTCTTACTGATTAGATTCACAACCTGCAATATGCTTTAACATAATTTTTATATTTTACTTAACACTGTGTGATCCTAGCTATCATAGCTGGTTCCACAAACGATGGTTAAAACAAATCACAGAGTACCATGGTATCTGAGCCAATTAGTATATTCAAGTTCCATTAAAAAATGAGGATTTAAAAATATGTATCGGAACAGTTGAAATAAAGTCATTTTATATTATCAGTAACTACATCTACATATCCTATTGTAGGAGAAACACATTTTTGGTGTCCCCAATATTACTTTAACATTTGGAGGGACACTGACACTGAGAGCCATATTACAAATGGGTACAAATGAGCGGTAGTTTTCAATTCAGCAACATTATATTAAGCAACACACTTTTTATGTTGGACCACTTGTCACACTAAGTTCTGATTTCTTTAACTTTGGTTTGTCAAATTAATGACAACTGGCTAGATTCGGGCAGCATACAAAGAAAAAGTATAGTTTACACATAGCAATAACAATAGCACTTAGACTTATATACCGCTTCATAGTGATTTTACAGCCCTCTCTAAGCGGTTTACAGAGTTAGCATATTGCCCCCAACAATCTGGGTCCTCATTTTACCCACCTCAGAAGGATGGAAGGCTGAGTCAACCTTGAGCCGGTGAGATTTGAACCGCTGAACTGCAGCTAGCAGTCAGCTGAAGTAGCCTGCAGTGCTGCACTCTAACCACTGCGCCACCTCGGCTCCCACACATAACAGTGGGCCTTCTCTGCTTTGGCACCCAGGTTGTGGAATCTTCTCGCCCTGGAGTAACAATGGTCCCATCTCTTCTGAGCTTCTGAAGATCTCCAAAGATGGTTATGCTAACAGATCTGGGATACCAGGGGACTGATAAAGTAGTGAGGTGGCTCCATTATTATTAACATCTCTTTATCTATTATTATTGCTTTAACGCTCTTCTTATAGTTTTAAATTTTTTTAATTATTTAATGATAAAGGTTTCAGATATTGTTTTGTTGTACATTGGCCAGAGTTTCGTTTGTGAGATAGGTGATTGTATAAATTACATAAATGAATAAATAATACACAAAACAAAAAACAAAGCAAGGTATATTATACATTATGTCTTAGCATGAGCCTGTATTTCTTAACAAAAAAAATTAACAATTTGAGTGTTCCATCACTTTTAACCCAAAACGTTTAAAATACTAATCAATCTTTGTACAATACTAAACTATTCCTCAGGTATCTGACATTGCACTCAGATATCACAATAAGCCAGAAAGTTAATGAATTCTGACTATAGATTCCTCAAGGTAAGACTTGGTGGAAAAAAACATGTACAATCACTCAATCTGCAGAAAAGCCTGAAAGAAAAATCTGTGTTTACAGTATAAAAATATCCAATAAAAGTATAAAGTATAGGAATGCACTCAGACAAATTTTAAAATATAAGAACAGCCTAATCTAAACAGAACAATAGTTGATGTTCACTAATAATTTTCTGAAATGTTGATAATGAAATGTTTTCATGTGTTGTTTAAAATTATGAGCTCTACAAATGGATGCATTTTATAAATAGGTAGAAAGCCATGATCTACATGTTTTTAAATTCATATTTAAATATATATTCATCCATATAAACAGTAATTCTAATTACAGATATTTAAGAAATATTAAATATTGCCGAACTGCCACTGAAGCTATAAAATTCAAAAAGATTGATTAGATTTCCATCCTGCCTTTATTTTGTTCAACTCAAGGCAGAATATACAATCCTCCTTTCTATTTTCCTCCCAACTATATGAGATGAATTGATTTGAGAAACAGTGCTCAAAGTCACCCAGCCAGGTTCCATGCCTAAGGCAGGATTGGACTCACTTTTCTCATTTTCTAGTCTAGTACATTAACTGCTACACTAAACTGCTTTTAAACTATTAGAGCTCAGGAAGGGTGCTTAACTGTTTAGTTCGAATACTGAAAACCCTTATACCTTACACCTGAAAAATAGTAACCACAGAGCCTTTGTACCTGTCCTAAAAGTAGATGTTCTCAAGGTGTATGTTCAAAGATTAAAAAAATAGACTCCAAAATTATCAACCATCATTCCCATTTTCCACTACATAGTACCAAAGTTTTAAAAACTGGTGTTGTGATTTTTAATCAGAGTTTTTCAGTTTGACATTATGGGGAAACCCTGTTTGTGGTTTAGCTATTGGGGGAAGGGGAAAGTTTGAGCAACTAGAGATGACTGACTATACATTTCTCTACAAATGCTTTGCCAACTATTTACAAACTATAAAGCAATTCATATTTAGTATTACTTACACCTCACACTTCCTGGAAATTAAACAATAACACGAAGACAGGGATACTACAAATGCTGTTAAGAATACAGCATGCTCCTACATGTACTTCGGAATTCTAGAGTTTACATATACATGGTACCAGCTTTTGTGAACTGCAATGCACTTCTTCATTTGCAACAATAGTGTCTTCCCCCAAAAGCAAAAAAAAAAAAAAAATCTGCATAGCATTCAATAACCAGTTGTAGGATATTTTGACACTCTTGAAAACTTTCCAAGAGTTTAAGAGGCAAAAACTGATACCAAGAACACTACATGACACATGCTAATTGTAATTTTTAAAGCCACCTTATTATTTAAAAAGTGGGTGAAGAGTGGATAAGGCTCGTATTAAAATACAGTAATACATTCAGTCGTCCATAGAGCAACTACAATGTAGAGAGCAGATTTCTGGTATGTACAGGGTATCAACCTTTACATACCTGTCACATAAGAAAAGGATTACATCATGTTTTAACCTGAGTGGATGCACTGAACAATCTGTCTCACCAAAACCTAACTCCTGTTCACTAAAATGTGACAAGTCTGATCACGTCCCTACATGCAGCAACAATGCAAACAAAGGATCGCTTTGCATTTTGCAGTAAAGGACGAAGAAAATATATTAAATTTGCCCATTTAAGCGTACTCCAGTATCAGCTTATGACCGAGGAGCTGCAGTGCTTATTGCAGAACGAATGCTTTCAAACCAAAACAAGACCTTCAACACCTCGTCCCGAATAAAAAAACGAAACCGATCAGCTAGAAGTTTGTCCTGCAAACATCGCTGGGCCGGAAAGAGATTTTCTTACAGCTGCCCGACGAGGTTCTTGAGGCAACAGGGTCTAAGGGCAACGAGTTACGGGCCTTTTTCACCGGGAAAGCAGGCCCCGAAAGTAATAGTCCACCTACGAACCAACACTCTCACCCACACACACTTATAAGGAGGAGTGGATTCTGCACTGCCCGTTTCTTACCCCGAGTTTCAGGCATCAGGGGGAACGCGATGCTCCGACGCGGACCCCGAACGGCGCTCGCACCCCGGAGGCATAAAGGGCAAGGCAAGAGACAAGTAGGCCGAGCGCTGCCTCCGCGAGCGATGCAGACGAGAGGCTTGTGGCGGGAAACGCAGCTGGGGGGGCCGGAGAAGCAGCTAAAGCGGGACCCTCACAGCCCCGAAGAGCGCGGCTCCCCTATGCTGCCTCCCGCGGCGGGGCCTCCCCCCTCTTGCTCCGGGCGCCGAGGAAGGAAAGGCGGGAGGACGCAGACGGGCTGGGCCTCGGAGCTCCTGCACTCCCGTGCTAAGCGTCGCGCCACCGCCGCGACGTGTTCCTCCCCCTCCTATTTCCCTCACACATCTCCCCCCCCCTTCTCGCTCCCTCACAGAGACAAAAGCAAACGGAAACCGAGGGGGACGAGACAGACCGCAAGGAGCCCAAACCGCACCGGACCCGACCGAAGCCCTTCCCCGGCCGCCCGCGGATTCCCGGGCAGATTCGTAGTTGGGCCGCAGCAGAGGTGGTGGTAGCGGGGGAAGAATAATAGGGCCGAACTCACCGCATGAATTTTCTTGTCCCGAGGATCCAAGATGGCTGAGCACCCCGCACGGAGGATGCTGGGGGAGCGACCTTTACCCTCTGACCCCACCACTGCCGTCGTGACCCCGCTGCCGCCCGGCAGCGACTACGGGACAAGCGGGAAGGCAGACGCTGTAGGCCGGCCTAGAACTGCTGCTCCGACCGAAGACTCGCTCCCGCCGGGGCCCCTGAGAGAAACGAGGCCTCCTGCCTGCCTGCTTGGCGCGCGGCAGGATTCGAGTCTCGTTCTCGCCGCGCTTTGCCCTGCCGGAGCGGCTGGAAACGGCGATGGAGCCGCCACCGCCGGGATCTCGGGGCCCAACTTCCGAGAGAGCGGCCTTGCACGAACCGCGAACTGATTCCGAGACATCCGGGGAAAGGGGGAGGGGGGCTTTTTTTACACGGTGGAAGGAGGAAGCTGCTGCACTTCACGCGCACACGCTCATTCGGGCCGTTTGGAAAGCACGGAAACGGTGGCCGTAGTTTTGCACCATGTTTAGAGTTGAAGTTGGGGAGAACTCTCCTCCCCCACCGCCAAGCTGTAATATTTTGCAGTTCCTATTCCGCAATCACTTAGGGATGTTTTCCAAAGTGCCATTTCTGAACATGTAAATAACGATCCTGGACTCCTTACAGGTGTATTTCAAGAGGCGTATGTGCTGCTTCCTCATTTTTGTTGTGCATGTAAGACTTTTGTGTAAGAATGTGACCACGTTGTGCAATCCTCAGAAAAACAGCCTGTTAATCGAAGGACATGTATTTTCTATTTCTACCCAATACAGAAGGAGGGATGGATTCATGTTCCAACTAGGAATACAGCAAGTCCAGTAATATGCTTGCAGCATTGATTAAAATAGAAGAATCCCAAAGCTAAGTCACTGTTGGGGATACGCTCCCTATGCCAGTCTATTTTTCACCTCTCATACCTTTGGTATTTGTTGTGAGAATAACAAGGACAGGAGTATTAAATATAACATCCTGAGTTTGGAAAACCTTCAGTAAATAATAAAATTCTAGAATTGGGTATGGTTCCTCTACACAGGACGTGAGATACAACACTCTATACCCTAGGAGTTGTGTTTAAACTAAGGTCTTAGGACCCATGTATGTGGTGATAACATTCTAGTGCCACACTAATTCAGTGTGCTAATCTTAAAAGCAAGTAATTTAATTGTTTAATTCGAGCAGGCACATCTATTGCATACATTCTTCAGTTCATGAGGGGGGGGGAACTGTCCCCCTCAGAACGGCTCGCAATTTGGGTGTCCTCCTAGACTTGCAGCTAAAATTAGAGCAACATTTGGTAGCTGTAGCTAGGGGGACCTTTGCACAGGTTCGCCTGGTGCACCAATTGCGACCCTACTTGGATCAAGAGGCTCTCCTCACAGTCACCCATGCCCTTGTCACCTCACGGTTAGATTATTGCAACGCGCTCTACATGGGGCTACCCTTGAAGAGTGTTCGGAGACTACAATTGGTCCAGAATGCGGCTGCGCGAGCTGTCGTGGGTGCACCTAGGTACACCCATATTACATCTATACTCTGCGAGCTGCACTGGCTTCCTATTGGTCTCCGGGCACAATTCAAGGTGTTGGTTATTACCTTTAAAGCCCTGCATGGCTCAGGGACGGAGGGCCTTCTCTGTGGCTCCCCCGGCCCTCTCGAACCAGTTACCTCCTGAGGTCCGGACTACCCCCACCCTGCTGGCCTTCCGGAAAGCGGTGAAGACCTGGCTCTTCCGGCAGGCTTGGGGCCGTTGATCTTGCCTCTGTAATTGGCGAGATCCGGCCATGTAACGGTGTGTATGAGTTTTTAACTGTTTTTAAATGTTTTTATTATGTTTTCTTTTAATAGTTTTTTATATTGTTGTGAGCCGCCCAGAGTCCCTTGGGAGTTGGGCGGCATACAAATTTAATAAATAATAATAATATAATAATAATAAGCTGACATGTTTAAATCTGGGTTTCTTTCCCAATGAAAATAGAAATAGTGCACAAATCTACAACTACAGCATCTCTTGTACTTGAATGGCAGAGTTTGAAGAAAACACTTCAATGAAACAACTCCCACAAATATAATCTTGTAATTCCTGATCTTTGTAGATCATATTTTGGATAATAAATTATTGGTTTTCCATGCCTAGTATTCTATATATCAAACTGGTACAAAAATTGGCTTTTTAAATAAATGAAACAATTTGGAGGAACAAATATTTAAATTGCGGGACATAAATTAAGCACTGTAATTTAATGTAGTGGTTAATGCACAAGACTAGAAACAGAGACAGTTCTGGTCCTACCTTAGGCACAAAGCCAGTTGGGTGTCCTTGGCCAGTCACTCTCAGCCCTAGGAAGGAGGTTGTAGCAAACCATCAGGAAAACTGCAGGAATTTGTCCAAGCAGTCATTAGGAGTCAACATTGACTCAAAAGCATAGATACAAATTGTCTAATTTATGATGTAAATACATATAAACATTTTACATTGAAGAACATATTTGTATTTGGAAGGTTGTCTTCCCTAAAAATGTGTTTAGAATTGCAGATTTTAACAATGCTTGAATTTTATTAGTCTTACCCACACCAAAATCTTTGCATCTGATTGAAGTCAATATTTTTTACAGAGGAAATTCCTTGCAAGTCTCATGTAAGCATTCAGCTTTTAATATGTGTACAAATGATCATCAGCCAAGAACGTAGTCAAGCTTAACTCCCAGTAACTTCATAGACACATGTTGAGCTTTCTTGGTAAAACTGCAGAAATGACTTGCCACTGCTTTCTACTGTGTTTTTTCAACTAACCTGTGTAGCTTATTTTCTAGTGGTGTTTCATCCACGTTTTACTGGGTCTAACCTTGCTTTTGAGATCAGCCAAAAGTACTGCCACACCCTATGTAGTACTAGAAGTAGCATTAATTGACAATTATGTTGGGAAATTCCCTTATTGAATTTACTTTTTAGGGAAGTATAACTTGTTCTACTTGAATTAGGAATTACAAACCTTTTTTTAGTAGACAATTGTGAAGTACTACTTAACTATTGGCAATAAAGACAGCAGCACTTAATTGACCATGGCTCATCCTCCAAAAGCTGAACAGCATTCGACTTAGTTAGTGTATGGGTGAGAAATCACCAGGAAATAAGACTGTAAGCTAGACTGAATGGTTGAAAAAATATACATGACATTGACACGCCATTTCTATGCTACTCACAAATGTAGACTTGTCCATGTTGCTTCCAAAAACTGAACTGAACTGAAGTGTTAATTCCTGTTTGCTTGATCATTCAGTTCTTTATAACTCTTTGCATACAGTGAGCTAGTGCAACATCGGAAGATGTGGAAAGACTCAGCTCATGGAATTGCCAAGAGTCAGACACAACTGAATGGATATCATCATCATACAGTGGGCAACAGTTTTCCAGGTTTGTCTGTCACTATCTGCTTTTCTGAGTATTTGTGAGCTCATGCTCATGATATTAATGATAATGTCTAGCCACCTTTTCATTTGTTGGCTTCTTTCTAAATTACTTTTAATTTTTCCAAACATCAGAGTCTACTCCAAAAATTCTTGCTTCTGTATTCTGAATCAAAAAAAGTTTCACTATCCGCTTGTATATTCTAATCTAATCATTCTAATGAATGATTTATTTATCATGCTATTAAAAAAAATTCTCTCCGCAGTTTTCTCCAGCACCACTGTACAAAGGCATCAATTTGTATTTTTTCAGATTTCAGGTTTATAACAAATTTTACAAATCTTTACAAATCATTGCTGTCAGTATGGTTTTTGAGTACATTTCTAATGGTCTTTCTCTCCAAAAAGCAGATGTCATTCTGTTTCATGATTACAGTCTCCATTGCAACATTTTTTGCATCCAGGAAGATAAAGTCTGCTATTTCTCCCATCACTTCTTCAGGTATTTGCACTGGACTGATAATAATAGCTAACTTTGTTTTCCTTCAAGTCACTCTTAAAAACTGCCTGGATAAGTTCCTTCAGTTTTCTTGGCAACATTTTGAGGACTGGTTTGATGTTTTAGGTCTGAGAGGGAATTATTGACCCAGTCACCCAGCTAGATTTCTGCTTAAGGCAGGACTAGAACTCATGGTCTCTGATTTTAACCATTACACCAACTGGCTCTCAACATCTGGCATGACCCTATTAAAAAAAAAATATTGGCCATAAGAGCAGTTTTTGTAACTTCCACTTTGACCTTCAATAAGACATTACTTCAACACAGTTCATCACAAACTTGAATTAGTTATTCCATGTTCTATTGCTTCCTAATCAACATATATATTTTAACTTGCAGATAAAGTACTGTAGTCTGATAATATCTATGTTTTAAAGGACAATTTACAATACATTATAGATTGCAACTCCTGCAATTTAAAATTTTAATATAATCAATACAGCAAAAATAAATATATTTTAGATCCTCTTTTGCCTTTTTCATTACTTGATGGAAATTTGCAATGTGATCATAGGTTCCTCTACTTTCTCTGAAATCCTCCCACCACTGGTAGTTCTTGTTCCATATATTGTTTGTATATGTGCAATTATTTAGTAGTTGAGCATTCTTTAGAACTGCCCTTGTAGTATTGAACTATATAAATTAGTCTATTCTATTGTTTGGCCAACACTGTTTTCCATAACTGCTTACAAACTGTAAGTAGTGCTTCAAAACAGTTCTACCAGTATTTTATCAACTCCTATAAGAGTTTTTGTTAGCAATATTTTCTAGAGCTATTTAATTTACTTTTCAAAATGCCTGGTTCTGGATTGGAGCTCCAGAATTCCCTCAAGCCACTGCTGGATATGCATCTATGACTACATCTACTCACTTCATGGGCTAATGCTTGTATTAATTCTAAATACAAGTCTTTATTGTTAGTTTTTTTTTTCCTGACCCACAAGTTTTAGACTAAATTTTGTTATCTCAGACCTGCACTTGGAAACAGTCTTTCTTAAAATGTCCCATTTCTCCATGCTTGAAGTATGGGAAGGCTGGTTTGTCAGGAAGTTAGTCCCTGGTTGCAGATTGGGTAGAATCATAGAATTGTAAAACTGGATAAGTCCACCATGATCATCTAGTTCTAGTCCAACTCTGCAATGTGCAGTAAAACCAATGAAAAAGTCCTATGAGAGGTGACTGTTCAGATTTTTAAATTTTTCCAGAGATGGAATACCCACCTACCTAGGTAGGTAGCTTGGTATACCTTGTACAGATGTCATTTTCTTTAAATAAATCTAGTACAATTTACAACTGTTATTTTTGGTCCTAGTTTCTGTGGCTATGGAAAATAAGTAGTTCTTGACAATCTTCCTTGTAATTTCCTTTATGTGCTTGAACACGCCACCTCAAGTCTACCTTTCTCCACACTAAGAATTTTTCAGCCTATTATCATACGGTATGTTCTGAGATCCTTGTATCAGTTTTTCTGCCCTGTCTCTAACCTGTCAATATCTTTCTTGAAAACTGGTACACGGAATCTACAAAGTACTCCAGAAGTGTTCTCCTCTGTTGAGTATAGAGGAATATTAACTTTGTATTTTTCTGATACAGTGCTTCTTTTAATGCAGCTAGATTTCTGTTAACCATTAACAATTCTGGCAGGTGTCTCATATACCCGTGTTTCCCCAAAAATAAGACGGGCTTATATTTTTTTGACCCCCGAAATATGGCCTCGGCCTTATTATCAGGGGGGGCTTATTATTTTGGGGGTGCAGTAGGCGGCGAGCGTGGGACTGCATCGCCGCCACCTCCCCTCCCTGTTCTTGGCAATGCAAGGCTTGTGCCGTTGCATGCACGAACTGCATGCAACAGCACAACAAGCCTTGCAGAGTCCTGCTTCACGAGGCGGTGGCGGTGGTGTGACAGAGACTCATTTTTGGCAGGTGGGACGTGTTGGGCCGCGAGACGCGTGTCCTACCTGGGACTCGTAGCTCCGTCACGTTCCTCGGCGTTGTGTCCAGGGAAGCCCATTGTAAAAGAAAACTTCTCGCGAGTTCGAGAATTGAACTCGCGAGAAGTTTTCTTTTGCAACGGGCTTCCCTGGACACAACGCCGAGGAACCCGACGGAGCTACGAGTCCCAGGTAGGACGCGCGTCGCGC
>QLTV01002141.1:711359-732671 GCA_003457575.1 Thermophis baileyi
CTCCGGGCAGAATGGCCTTGACTTTCTGGAAAGAATGTTATTTAGACTACTACATATCACCTACTCCATACAATTCCCCCTCCCATTTTCCCACAGCAGAAAATGTGGCAGGCCTGAATACAAAAAGGTAAAAGATAGCTTCCAGGCCTGACATATTGCAAGCCCAATTGGCAACAGAAAGCTCGGGACCATATTGGTTGGAAACATGCAGAAGAGGCCTTCATCCTGCAGTGGATAGACAATGGCTAAAATGATGATGATGATCAATAGCAATAACACCTAGACTTATATACCACTTCACAGTGCTTTACAGCCCTCTATAAGCGGTTTACAGAGTCAGCATATTGCTCCCAACAGTCGGGGTCCTCATTTTACCGACCTCGGAAAGAGAGAAGGCTGAGTCAACCTTGAGCCCATTCAGGATCGAACTCCTGGCAGTCAGCAGAATTAACCTGCAATATACTGCATTCCAACCACTGTGCCACCAGTGAATCCCTCTTATATGCATGCCCTTCATTTTTTCTCACTTATTTTTCCCCATGTTAAATGACATCCTATTTATATGAGCCTAATTCCAACCTGTCCAGAATTGATTGCAATATTGCTATCTGATCCTGGGTTTTGGCCAGATCTCCCAATTTTCTGTAAAGTATGATAAGCAGCCCATCAGACGCATCGTCCAGATCTCAGAAGAAGCATAAAAATAATATTCTGCAGCTTAATGTAAAGCCATTTATGTTCACTCTCTGAGTGCTGTTAGCCAGCTAGTTGTGGACCCAACTTATTGTGGTGCATTCTAAACCATATCTTACCTATTTTATCTGCTTTACAGTTTATTAATTATAACATCATGGTGTAGAGAACCAATGGTATGACCTGGAGGGAAATGGACAAAAACCAAGAAATAAGCAAAGAAGACTGAAAATTTCAAAGATGAAATATTAGTAAGAAAGAAAACTAAAAAAAAAAATCCTTTTAGTTCTAAATATTCAAACGATGGAAATCTGTGTTGAAAAACAAAATTTACAGTGCAGTTCTAATCTGAAGATCCAACAATTGCAAATGAACAAGAAAACAAGTTCCCAAAAATATATATAAAAGTAAATGCTAAAAATCAGCAGACCATAAAATGGAGCTTTTCTATTACAAATAAGAGGAAACTGGTTTTAGGAGATCAGTAGCACGGATTTTTTGAATATTTTGTTCAAGCTGCTAGAAAACAATATATGCAGAAAAAATTAAAATGTTTGCAGTATGCCCAAAAGACAAAAATTAAATTTTGTTCAATTCTAATGAGACAGAAGCAGCTTATTTCTCAGTTGCACTCACTTAGGGTGCTTATAGTACAACTAAAGACTGATCCTAGTCATCAGTGATAGTGGTAAGACTGTCATGCTAGTACTGCAGAATTAATTTTATGGTATTGCAAAACCATTTTCAGTGCTGTGGCAGACATTTAGCAAGCAGTTATGTGTGATATGATTGCTACATACCATATTAAATTGTGACTCATAAAGAGTGGTTTAATCATTAAGTGTATGGCTTGAAACTTTGTATTCAAATGGTATAGATGATTTTGACAACAAAGAAAATGCTTAATGATACAGGGATTATAAGGTTGGACAGTGCAGTGATTTACAGATTAGAAGTCGCCCTTCGGGGGAAATGGTTTTAAAATAAAATAAATTCTGATAACTTGCATATGATTTTGGGGGGAGTAGATCATTTTTCTCCATTTGAGATAACTTAATATTAGCAAACTATTTTTCCTGTACCACTTGAGTTTGGTTCTTTTCAGTGCATGTCAGATGACAGTTGACTGGTTCCTACTATGATTTGATTGCTTATTTGTACCTGGACTATCATTAAGTGTTGTACCTTATGATTCTTGATGAACTTATTTTTTCTTTTATGTACACTGAGAGCATATGCACCAAGACAAATTCCTTGTGTGTCCAATCACACTTGGCCAATAAAACATTCTATTCTATTCTATTGACCAGGATGAAAAGAGGGAAGAGAAAAGAAGGCAATTGGCAAAAGGGGGGGGGGAACCTCTAACGTATAAATACTCAGGCTTACTTTGTTATACCTTGATAAAGAGAAACGTCCTGTATACTTGTTTACATTGTCTAATGTCTGACCAAATGTGGTAGTAGAAGTAAGATATGCATTCTAAGAGGAGGAAGATATTGGACTGAAAACATGGAGACAAATGGAAGTAGAAATCAGAGAAAGCTAAAAGTCTAAGGAAAGAAATTATATAATCCAAAAATGAGCAAATTTATTGTTAAGGAATGTGAAGAATAGATTATTCAGCATGAGGGAATCATTGTTGTGGGCTTCTATAAGAATTGGAGGGTTAATCAAAATTATAAAATATGATGCAAACACCTCCCCAATGCAGTGGTTGCAAAACACACATTTTATCATTTGCAGAATCCCATGATCGGTGTAAAAATTAAGAGTGCAATTAATAAAAAGTTAAACCACAAAAAACCAAATCATCTAAGTACTGAATAGAAGCAGATTTTAGGGAAATATGTCTGAGGTAATTGAAGATAAAAGACAAAGCTCAATGGTATAAATGAACAGTATAAACCAGGCGTGTCCAACCCAAGGTCCATGGGCCACATGCAGCCCTGGACAGCTAGTAATGCAGCTCCACAGGATAGTAAAAAAATAAAGTTTATTATTTATATATATTAACTATAGTATATATTTTGTATGTGGCCCAGGACAATTCCTTATGTAGCCCAGGCAAGCCAAAAGATTGGACAACCATGGTATAAACTAAATGTGAATTGAAAGTATTTTTCCTGTGGTATTTGCCTCATTCCTATGGAATATCCTTTCTGTAAGTGTTCGAGAGAACTAATAAACTATGGAATTTTAGAAAAAAATGACTTCATGAAATTCATCTCAAGACGCAGCAAACTTTTAAAATTATCTCTCTGAAGAATAAAACTGCTTCATATGCTACCTTTAAAGCAATTGTATGCACAATCTGATTTTTTTCCAGAAAGAATATTGATCTTCATGTACCAAAGTAAAGAAATGTTAGATAGGACTTTGTACAGAATTTTTATAATTATTAAGTAAATGATTAGACAAGAGTAAGTTACACAGTTTAGAATAGATGATAAAATTGACTCAAATCTAGTGTTTTCAATTAAATGAGCAGTTTTGAGTTACCATCTTCATTCAGATTGAGTATTTCTAAACTGAAAGAACTTAGCCTGAAAGACCTGTACAATTTGTTTTGGTCAGTTTTGGCCTAGGAATCCACAGTAAAAAAAAAAATGCAAAAAATGGGAAGTTGTGGGAAATTATGGCCAAAAGGAGCCAAAGAAGGCTGATATTGTAGTTTCATTGCGGGGGGGGGGGGGCAATGGTTGACAGGAAACCAGAACCATGAAATGAAGTGCTACAAAAATAGAAAACAATTTTATTCAAATCCACTTTTTAAATGACAGTAAGAGTATGTGTGATTTTGGCTAAAAAAAGGGGTGGATGATTGTCACAGATGCTACTTGTCAGTTACACTTTCTGAACTAATGGATAGAAAATGCATTGTTCCTAAAGATTAGGAAGCAAAGATCCTTTTAAATTATCAGTGGAAAGAGTATTGGGTTAAGACTAGAAAGAGGGCTATTTTCAATAGGTATAATGGAACATCAATCTGTTACCATTTTATTAATGAAACATCATGATTCCCAATATAGGTTAGAAGAATTTGGAAGAAGAAACAAGAAAGCTAGTTTTTCACTACAAAAAAGTATGCAGTTAACAACAGTAGTAGAAGTATTAGTAAATGTTTCAGGTGAGTCAATAGAAAAATAGTAAATGGTCACTGCTGTTAAAGTATTCAAAAAATATCTTTGAAAAAGATGCAGTTTTCAGTTAAAGATGAAGGCTGTATTTTCCTGATTTTTTAATTGTATCATTATGCACATATTTTTATGAACAGCATATTTTAGACAGCTTGGCTTAATATGAATTTTCCTTCTGGGGCCTTTTCCCATATAATGCCTATATTTAAGTTGACTGTTCTGAGTTTAAAAAATTATATAACATCTCTGTTCTGCCATTTCCCAGAACAAATCTGTCACAGTTAAAAACAAGTTGGCAATATGGCAAGGAATAAATTAACATACAATGAAATATTAGGACCAATATGAGTAATGGCACAATATTAAATTTGCATAAATATTAATGTGAAGTAATATGAGTTCTGTTACAATACAACATATTTTCAGAGGATTGTCCCAATACCAAATTAGGCGTACCAGAATTCCAAGTAATTCAAGAGCTAGTAATGTACCATATCATGAGAGGTATTAATCATCAGTATGCAAAAGCCCACTCCACAAAGGATGTAGCTCATACTTGTGTATATCAAGGCCAGTAACATAAAGCTCTATAGATATACAAGTGAGAAGTTCATAAAATAGAACTCTTTGCATTGATAAAAATGTCCAACATTATAGAATATACGCAGGACTTGTGAGTTGTGTAGAATCCCTACCAATAATAAATTGATATACCTTTCAATTCTATCCCTAAAGGAAAAAGCAATCCAAACATCCAGACAAAAATTTCACATTGAAAGTGCAACTCAATTTCCCCAATTTATTTACAAAAATGGATTTTGGAGATGGGCTTAATCAAGAATGCACATACAATTTTGACTAAGTCATAATCCTGTAAACACCCACATCCAAATTCCATTAAACTTACTATTCTACATGCCACTATAAATTTATTATGCCAGGCTATTTTTATATTCTAGTGACATAAAAAGATTTATTTAATAGTGATCTGTTCATGCAGCAGTTGCAATTCAAGGACAGAACTGAACTATATAACATAGTGCAGTATTTTGAAGCACATGTTTTTTTAAGAATAAATTAACTGACTTGAAAAAAGGCTCAAAGAAAGCAAGTAAATTATTATTAAAAAAAACCCACCAAAAAAGATTATGGAAGGAGAAATGAGTCAATAAAGATTCGATTCAATTTAATTTAAAAATGAAAGAAAAGCAAAAGTGAAACACTTTTGTAAAGTAACAATTTAATCTCTGAAACTATACAGAAAGCATTGTTCTTGTAGTAGAAGAATAGCATACTATGCAAGTGAAAATGGAAAACGATGGAAGAGAAAAAGTGATCTACAAAACATGGCTATTAAAGTTCACTGTCAATCTTGAAGATCAGGATGGAAGGAACCACTGGATGTTATGCAATGTAGTGGGTGATCCTAAAATATCCAGAAATGTAAGAATTAGCTTAGGGGCTAGAAGAACAAGCTTTTATGGATATTTCTACTTCTTAAAACAACTTCAGTGCCAGTCAAGATAGACAGGTGTTGAATACAATTTTTATTCCCCTTATCAAAGTGATTACATTTACCTAATCCAGAAACTTGTACAGGAAATAATTATTTTGATTATTTTAAATAACAGTAATAAGAAAGTTTTTAAAGGATACAATATAATACTTTATTTGGCCAAGTGTGATTAGACTTATTAGCAATAAATTTAGTAATTAGTAATAAGTCTAGTAATTAGTAATAAAAGTAGAAATATTATAGATTGTGTCTTGATTCCTAGCGTGCTAAATATAATATGCGAGTGTTGATCTGTTATTTTTTTTATTTCAGTTTATCTGTCATGATACTTGTAGAATTAGTACATCAATGTATTCTTATTTTAATATATTAATATACCCATACTACACAGAAGTTGTCAATGTTTTACTAATTTCATGACACACAGACCATCTTTTTTTCCACTAATGCTACATAATCCATAAACTCCTTAACCAGTTATTTAATTAAGGTTCTAGGGTTTACTTCTGCAATTGAGATTTGAGTGTGTGTGTGTGTGTGTGTGTGTGTGTGTGTGTGAGAGAGAGAGAGAGAGAGAGAGAGAGAGAGAGAGAGAGAGAGAGAGATATCAAGAGAGAGAGAGAGAGAGAGAGAGAGAGAGAGAGAGATATTACTTGCAAGAACTTTTTTGTTAGCAAATTAGTATTTACTCATTTAGTGTCCATTGTTAGGTTTGAAGGTGATAAAAAAGTAACTATGACTAGCCCTTGCATTTATAACCTTTGCAAGTCTGCAAAGCAAAGGAAACCTGAAGTAAGATCATAAGCACAGTTGAGGGTTTTGCTTAGCAAATGCTTTGCTTAACAATCAAGTTACCAGTCCCAATTGTGATTGCTAAAAAAGGACTACCTGTATTGTCAAGCCCCATGCATCTGGACAAGATTAAGGAATCAAGAGCAACACAGACTTCAGTAAGGTACTTTTACTGCTTATGAGGGATTAATATAGATTCCTGGAAATTCTTAAGAAGAATTTCCCAGTTTCATTTATAGTGAATTGATTAAGATAGTGTCTCTATGAGTGACATCTTCTTCCCAGATTTCTCACCACTTAGGCGAAGTTGCCATTTATGAGATAAATGAGACCAAAAGGTATAACATCTATAAACAATGTAGAAAATAGCTCAACATGCTATGGCATGGTATTAAAAGAAAAAACAGTGTTATGGATTTTTTGACAGGGATTTGATAGCGAATAGTAACTACCATTACATTTATGGCACAAACACATGTAAACTTCTCAAAAGACTTCTAATAATCCCATATAAACAGCAATATTGCAGAAGGTGCACCACCATGCAGCTTAAATAATAAGTGTGATAAATACTTAGATACTCAAAAAGTGCAAAACCCTGGAAACATAAAATTATAATCTTTCATTGGAATACAGATACTTAAAAATAACAAGCTACTTTGGTCAGGAAGATAACAGCACAACAATGCTTTATAAAACTCTACAATAAAGAATAAATTCAGAAAATTTGGTCACCATTATATTAAGAAACATTTTTCCAAGACTTTATTTTCATTGTATCATTTTGGAAATTAATACTGAATATGGATGTTTAGAATGTATTTCTTTTCAAGAATACTATTTATATTTACATATTTGCTTTTTTAAATGTATTGCTTTTTTAAGCTTCCTATATAACTAATGATGTTTTAATGATTTTTGTAAAGTAAGCATTCTCAAATTCAGAATGTTCCAAAAACACAAAAAGAACTTCAAGACTAAACAAAGTTACTATTTTTTCCCTTTATGTTACAGACTTAATTAATGTGAAAGCCTCTAATATAAATATTTTCAAAAGAAAATTAAATTATGGCTCATAGATTCCACTAGCTATTAGCGACTATGATAGTTTTTCTTTTTTAAAAAGTCCCTCTAGAATCGTGCAAACAATAGTATTTCCTGTGAGACTGCATGAAAGCAAAAGTTTGATTTTGAAGAAACAGGATAGTAAGAGTATTGATGCTTTTGAACTTTGGTGTGCAAGAAAACTCCTACAAATAATGTAAATAGCAATAGCAATAGCATTTAAACTTATATACCGCTTCACAGTGCTTTACAGCCCTCTCTAAGCGGTTTTATATTGCCCCCAATAATTTGGGTCCTCATTTTACCAACCTCAGAAGAATGGAAGGCTGAGTCAACCTACTCAAATAGCCAAGAAAGCAACCAAATGGATCATCAGATAAATCAACTAACCAGGCTCAAATACTTTGGACACATTATGCAAAGACCTAGCTTCCCAGAGAAGGCTTTAATACTAGGAAAGGTGGAAGGAAAAAGAAAAAGTGACCTTCAGTAACTAAGGATTTGGTTAAAGTGGTGATAGGTGTGCCACTGAAAGATCTGAAAGATCAGGTTGGGATACATCATTGTGGAGAAAATCTACCTATGGCTCACTAAGATTCACAGTGACTTGATGATACATAATAATGATAATTTTAATAATTACTCAAAAACAATGATTTCTTTAATGTAGTAATGTCTGGAACCCACACTGTCTGGAACCCACACTACATATCAGACATTAACACAATTAACACAATTGAGAAAGTCCAGAGATATTTCACTAGAAGGGTATTACATTCCTCTGTTCGCAACAGAATACCTTATGCAACCAGACTTGAAATGTTGGGACTAGAAAACTTAGAACTACGCCGCCTTCGATCTGACCTAAGTGTAGCACACAAAATTATCTGCTACAATGTCCTACCTGTCAATGACTACTTCAGCTTCAACTGCAACAACACACGAGCACACAATAGATACAAACTTAACGTAAACCGATCCAAACTAGATTGCAAAAAATTCGACTTCAGCAACAGAGTGGTCAATGCCTGGAATACATTACCCAACTCTGTAGTTTCTTCCCCAAACCCCCACAACTTTAACCTTAGACTGTCCACCATCGACCTCACCCCATTCCTAAGAGGTCTGTAAGGGGCGTGCATAAGCGCACCAGCGTGCCTACCGTCCCTGTCCTAATGTACCCATATATTTGTAAAATTTCTTGTACTCATAACCATGCTTGTACTTATATATTCACAAACATGTTTATACTTTGTTCGTAATCATATATACTTGACAAATAAATAAATAAAATAAAAAATAAATAAAAATAAAATGTTCGCTGTTGCTGATCAATTTTGCAATCCAAAATGTCTGCAGAAAGGTCCACAAGGGGACAAACAGGCAAGATGGCAATTATGATATTTGACTGAAGCCCTACTCTGTTGTATATATAATGGGGTATGATGTTTATTGTAATAGAAAAGCCTGTATGTTACATGTTTTGACACTAAATACAGAACCCAGTGTTGTAGGACACATGGTTCAAGAAAACTACTGTATTTTTCCGTGTATAAGACGCTACTTTTTCTTAAAAATATTTATTTGAAAATGGAGGGGTGTCTTATACACAGGAGGCTGAGAGGAGAAGGCCACACATGCCGGATGAGCCTCTATCTTATATGCAGCTCTATCATTCCTCTCTATTGTAGTTGTGTCCTGTATCACATTGCCACTCTAGGTTTCATCTCTATTGTTCCTGTGATGCATTTCCTGTTCTTGTTGTATTATTCACTCTAACAAGATGGCTTCTGCACAGTGATGGCTTGTAGTGTGCTTAGGTGTGCTTAAGAGCCGAGGTGGCACAGTGGTTAGAGTGCAGCACTGCAGGCTACTTCAGCTGACTGCTAGCTGCAGTTCGGTAGTTCAAGTCTCACCGGCTCAAGGTTGACTCAGCCTTCCATCCTTCCGAGGTGGGTAAAATGAGGACCCAGATTGTTGGGGGCAATATGCTGACTCTGTGAACCGCTTAGAGAGGGCTGTAAAGCACTATGAAGCGGTATATAAGTCTAAGTGCTATATACTACAAGAAACTACATGAAACATGGGAGCGTCTTATACATGGGGGCATCTTATAGATGGAAAAATATGGTATATTAAGTGCTCAATGCCTATCTAAAAATAATGAGCTCTTCTTTGGGAACCTGTGGTTAAACTCAATTGAAATGCTGGACTAGCCAGATTTTTGATTTGATGAAATAAGGATAGGCAATCTAGCCCTCCAGATTTGAACTCCTATATGTATTGGCCATAAGTACTGGAAATAACAAGCATAACATTACAATCCCAACATATTTCCATTAGGACATTTGATAGGATAGAATTTATAGGCAATACCTTCTAGAGCCCATGTACATGGATCTGGCTTTAGAATCTGGCATTTGTTGAAAAAAGAAAATTGTAAACTTTGTTTGATTCAATAAGTATTTTTTAAAATACCGCAAAGCCTTGATTTCATAGGCCAACTGCAAGTGGCATTATTAATGGGGATTTATGCTATTTGCAAAATGGAACCATAATGCAGATGAAGTAATTTGCATTATTTACATAATGTAATTATGTTAATGATTAAAATTGCTGCAAATTATGTAACATTAACATCTATTTAACTACCTCATCAAAGTTACTTCAGATTCAACAGATTAATCTGTTATGGGGAAAGGACTAGAAACAGAAATTTGATCTCTTGCATCTGAAGTCTGTTGAATGGGAGTCTGTTAAATCAAAATTTCATTCTATAATCAATTATTTCTTGAGTAATTTCATTTATTACTCTATGTTGTGACCAGTTTATTAATGATTTTGTTAATAATCAAAGCAATATAATAGATATTGCCTAATGCACAAATTAAATTCCTGAACAGCAATAGTCCTGGCACTGATTCACTTCAGCCTCTTTTGTCATGGAATTGAATAATTCTAATTCGATTTAATTCTACTTACTTTATGGTCAACAATAATCATAGCAGCTTTTTCTGGTGTTTATTTCTTAAGTTATTACATATCTCTGAGAGAGATGGATGGTTTAGAAAAAACAACAAATAAAAAATGCTGAGCTCTTTAACCTGTGCAAAAGCTTGGTATAATAGAATTGACAACAGTTGTTTTGTCATACATGAGATATATATGATCTGCTATATCTTTATTAGAATTTGGATAGATAACAGATCTTGAGATTTTAAAATTAAGTTGCAAAGTGATGGGTCAATAAGAATAGAAAAACACAATTCAATATTTCTATGGAGATAGTCGAAAATGTGGCCTATAAATTCATAACTATTTTAGAATTTAAAAAGTACAAACGTCTGTATATTTTTATATAAAGAAAGCTACACTATAATCACCAGAGTTTCCTACCAGCTAAAATATAGAGTTTGAGTAAAATTGTAGATGGGAAGTGAGAAATTCATTCAAAACTGCTCTTGAGTATTTGTTTGAATCAGGTAAGTTATCATATAACATACTGTATAAGGTGTTAAAAACAAATGTAAGCTTTATATGTTATACAGTAATTTATCTGATTACTAAGAGGAAGTAAGTTCAATGGCATTTGTATTGTGGGGCCGCCATTAAATCACAGCTGTTTTGAGTGCTCTTGGTTAAATGGCCAGGGATACCTGTTTAGTTAAAACAGATATTAAGAAAAGAATAAGTCGATATGACTGTTATAAAACATTCAACACTATCTTTATAATACCTAATATAACTGTATTTTTGATAGAAATGTGTATATACTGAAGGCAGCATTGTTCCAAACTACTTACTGTTGTAATGCTGATGTTTTCATATATGTCAATATAGGCGAAGATTAACATCCAAAGCTGAGCTTTGCTTGGAGAAAAAGGAATCAGATTATTTCAACAAATTGATCTCTTGCACTAATCTGCACAGAGCTTGCTTCAAATAAAAATATGTCATTGGCTAAATGTGAGGTGAAAGACATTTCCATTGTACTGAGAGAGAAACAGGAAGAAATGTTAAAATACATTTTCCCATTCAATTTTAATTTTCAATAATTTTCAGCATCCTATGGGATCTCAACAGTCAGTGTAAGTTATGATTGTTAATAAACCAAATGTTGATACTTAGTACATATATGAGCCATGGTGGCGCAGTGCAGTACTGCAGGCTACTTCTGCTGACTGCCGGCTGACTGCAAATTTGGCAGTTCGAATCCCACCAGACTCAAGGTTGACTCAGCCTTCCATCCTTCCGAGGTGGGTAAAATGAGGACCCAGATTGTTGGAGGCAATATGCTGACTCTGTAAACCGCTTAGAGAGGGCTGTAAAGCACTGTAAAGTGGTATATACAGTAAGTCTAAGTGCTATTGCTATTGATATATATATGAATTGAGGCAATATCTTGTTATATGCTTGGTTTTTTTGGCTGAACGTAATAGATAGCATAGTAGCTATACTATAGTATGGTATATTTTCATAGGTACTGGTAGATAGTAATATGGTAACTGAGCCGTAGAGCCACATATATAAGGAAATGTTCCAAAGATGACTAACGAGAGATCAAAACCCAAACAACTGAAGATGATACAGATGGGAGCGCTGACTGCACTATGCAAGAGATATGCATGGTATTATTCTTTTAAATGTTCTTTTAATTGTTTTTATAGTTTTGGAATTGTAAACCAACCAGAATCATTGTTTGAGATGAGCAGTTAATAGAAACTGAATGAATGAATGAATGAATGAATGAATGAATGAATGAATGAATGAATGAATGAATGAATGAATGATGCAGACCTACCACTAGGTATAAGCTGAATTTTAGGGAAAGGCAGACCAAACCTGAACTCATGAAGTTGCTTCTGAATCAGTAAAATTGTACATTTTACATTGCTTTGTTTTATAGATGCTAACCTTTGAAGCTCTGTATAAACCACAAATCCTTAGATTATGTTTGAACTTCAAAGCCATTCATCATTTGAACAAAGGAAGGGATTAATATGAGTTCCATTTTTCAGTCCGACGTCTCACTTGCTAGTGTCTGCTATAGAATTCCACTTTTCTGAAAGTGCAAGTTTATTGCCAAATATATCTTAGTATCTTGTAGTTTTTTTTGTTTGGATGAGTATGTGGTAAATCATTCTCCACAACAAAATGTGACAGTGTGAAATGTTTCATTCAATCATTTAACTTCTCCATAACATTTCCTTTCATTCTTCCTCCCATCTGTAGATATAATGTACTCCTCTCTACAAACACAAACACAAACACATACATGTTCATCATCAATCATACCATCTCAATAATTATTTTCAGCTTTTTTTTAACCTTTTTTCACATTTAGAGTTGCTGTTCTTTTGGGTACTTAAGCAGTGATGTTCTTGCCTGTGTGTCCAAAATAGAAAGTAACCGGAAACCACCCAATTTTAAATTTGTCCACTGCTACAATACAAAAAGCCCAATTCTGATTTACCAATACACAAGTAGCTGTACTAACGATGGATAGTTTGCACATAGGGATAAGGAGCCAAGAGATCAGAGCAGTACTGTAGTTCACTATTCAGTCAGTAAATCATAAGTGGTGCTGCTGCTGCTATGCCACATGAAGACTGACTCGGAATCCATCCACATGGAGCTTTTGAAAAAGACTGAAAAGGTATTTGATCTCTTTCCAAACCCTGCAGTAGAGGCAGGGGGATACAGCTGCTGTTACAGTCCTGTAGAAACAACATGAATTACATCATCTCTGCTATTGCTCTATATCACCAGAGAGAAATTTGCAGGTCATAAAGAAACAGAAACAGAAAAAGGTGCAGCTGCAGAAGGAAGGAGGCCAAGACAGATAGAGCAATTTCTGTTCCTTTTCTGTGAACCTGTTTCAGCAAAGATTGCTTTCTATATACATAACATGTCAAGCCAGGCCCTATTTCAAAGGACTTCCTTCATTGTGCCCCATTTGATAGGAACAGTACTGCTCTCAGAGCACAGCTGAACAAATGGCTGAACCCCTGTGTGGAAAATGAAGGATTATCTCTATATGTGCCTGTTGTGTTGGCTTCCAACTGTTTCACTAATAAAGGGCTCTGAGTTACCTCCTGCCCAGTCTGTCACTCTCTTCTTTTAAGGAGGCTTTAAAAAGCCCCTTCCCTAAGATTGTGCATCAGATGCAGAGGGGCGCTTCATAAGCCCTGGAAAAAATGCAGTTATGTTGAGATGTTCTTGAAAGGTACTATGTGGGTATTTGAAAACACCTTTTGCCCATGGAAGACTTCTGCACAGTCCGAGTTTTATTTGACATGCATATACTCATATACTGACATTAAAACTTAATCTATTTTTAATAAAATTTCTCTTTCTATGCTGCATTAGTAGTGCCACTTTATGAGACCGTGGCTTTCTGTTCAGCTCTCAGAAGCAATTCCACACTTATTTAGGATTGGATTAAAAATATTTGATAAGGCTTCCTCAGTACATTTCTAATGGTACCCCAAACCTGGAAGCTAGTTAACTATTTATTGATCAATTATACTTCTAATTTGCACAGTAACAGGATTCTGATTACAAAAGAGTGTAAAGAATGTTAAATCTTAAACTAATCAGCAAGTTCACACCTAGGATTTATGCCACAATAAGCTATGTCATGTGAAGGCGGGAATACCATGTGATTATTATTATTTTTTTGTTATTGTTCTTTCATTCTCTGTTGGCTTCATTTGCTAACTTCATCAACATTTGCCTTTAGTGCATCTGTAATAGTTGCATAAACAATGAGAAGGGAATATCAGCCAGTTCATGAGCTTTCTACAGATATGTGCGATATGCATAATAAACTAAGGAAATACGTTAGAAAATTCCAAATATTCATCCAATACAAGAAAATCTTGCTCATGTAAATAAAAGTATAATAATTCAATTCAGAATAGAGCTGGAAGGTACCTTGGAGGCCTTCTAGTCCAACCCCTTGCTCAAGCCGGAGACCCTATACTATTTCAGACAAGTGGCTGTCCAGTCTCTTCTTTAAAAACTTCCAGTGATGAAGCACCCACAACTTCTGAACCTAAGCTGTTCCACTGGTTAATTGTTCTCACTGTTAGGAAGTTTCTCCTTAATTCCAGGTTGCTTCTCTCCTTGATTAGTTTCCATCCATTGTTTCTTGTTCTCTGGTGCTTTGGAAAATAAGTTGACCCCTGCTTCTTTGTGGCAGCCCCTGGAATACTGCTATCATGTCACCCCTAGTTCTTCTTTTCTCTAGACTAGGGACATGATTGCAGTATTCCAGTATTTGAGGGGCCTACTGATGCCTGTACTGATGCCAGTATTTGAGGGGCCTAGTGATGCCCTAGTGATGCCTGGTAATCACATATTTTACTTTTCTGGCAATGTTATGAAAATGGTTTGTCATTGCCTTTTCTTGTTTTTTCCCCCTTCACAAACCAATCTACAGCTCAGGAATATTCCCAGCTTGTGTACCATCTAAATTCTAACCAGGGTTGACCCTGTTTCGCTTCTAAGGTCAGCCAAGATTGGCAAGGAATTGCCACTTACAGGGACACTCTTATAAATAGAATAGCTCATTTTCCTTCCCCAGTAGGACCGCTTTCATTTTCATCATATAAGGCAAAGACATAGCAAAAGTTTAGCAACACAGTCGGATGTACTGCTGTTGTACTGAGTTCAGTCGGAATTACTCACATCTTATTAACATTAGCAAATATACTAAAGAATTCAAGGGTATTTAAGTACATTTGTATGGATGGATTGCATACCATATTTAAGTAATTCTTTTTTCACCAACACTAGATTTAATAAAATCTGTACAGCGCTTTTTGGATCATCATCAGAACTGAAGTGCTGGACATTGTATACTAAATTCTGCCTTAGTGTGATATCAGAACTAAGTCAGTCTTGAGTGGAAGAAAGACGGCACAATGACTGATGATATGTGTTAAAGGGGTTTAATTTCCTGCAAAAATAAAAACTGGGTAATTGCTTGATGGCCCTCATCATACTGCTTGTTTTTGTCACATATTCTAACTTGGATGAGGTAATCATTTGGATAAAAAACCATCTAAAGCCAAGAATAATAAATTGGACAATGTGGTATTATGTGTCACAGTCGCATGGATTTAGATTGTTTAAAAATCCAAGTAAGAGTATTTCATGACAAGAATTGGATGTACAACCCTTAATTAGCTTTGAATAGAACTGAAAGAGGTTATATTTTTCTCGTTTCTCCACAAAGAATAATTTTTCCTTTGCTTTTTCAAAGTTTAAGAGTCTTTTGTTTTGTTTTTTTCATTCTAAAAGTGGATGTTAAATATTTGTTATTATAAACTGTATTTCATGATAACAACAAATTGCCATATTATATTATGCATACATTATCAAGCTAAACAGCAGGCCAAAGTATTAAAGGTAGAATAATATAGAAAAGTTTGTTAATTTTGCATGCTGAATGCAGGGTGGGGTGAGGATTAGTAGGGTACTCACTAGTCTCATTTACTTGTATAGGGTCTGAATGCACAAGACATAAATTACATGTATGCTCCTACTAATATGTGATGATCTGCAGTGTATCCTCCATTCTATGCACTTTCTCCTCATATGATAAAGGCAGAGTTTTTTCACTGTATGAAAAAGCATGAGTCCTATGGAGCTAGACACAGATCAGACATTATTGCATGTGAGAATAAGTGATAAATACTACTTCAGCAATGTTTACAAGTAGATGCTACCAATGAAGAAGCCATTATGCAGCTATTCCATTTTTTTCCCTTCAAGTGTTCATTATTAAGAAAAAGGATGAAAGAATGATAGAAACACTGTAGATTTATGAATGGAAGATTATGACATCAAAAGACATAAACTTCTGCAGATCTCTACATGGATTTAGTTAATATGCCATTCCAATCATGATAAATTCTAAATACAAGATATCTGAAATAAAGCAGGTTTGTTACAAATAGTTAATAGAATATAGAATAACAGAGTTGGAAGGGACCTTGGAGGTCTTCTAGTCCAACCCCCTGCTTAGGCAGGAAACCCTACACCACTTCAGACAAATGGTTATCGAACATCTTCTTAAAAACTTCCAGTGTTGGAGCATTCACAACTTCTGGAGGCAAGTTGTTCCACTGATTAATTGTTCTAACTGTCAGGAAATTTCTCCTTAGTTCTAAGTTGCTTCTCTCCTTGATTAGTTTCCACCCATTGCTTCTTGTTCTATCCTCAGGTGCTTTGGAGAATAGTTTGACTCCCTCTTCTTTGTGGCAACCCCTCAGATATTGGAACACTGCTATCATGTCTCCCCTAGTCCTTCTTTTCATTAAACTAGACATACCCAGTTCCTGCAACCGTTCTTCATATGTTTTAGGCTCCAGTCCCTTAATCATCTTTGTTGCTCTTCTCTGCACTCTTTCTAGAGTCTCAACATCTTTTTTACATCGTGGCGACCAAAATTGAATGCAGTATTCCAAGTGTGGCCTTACCAAGGCATTATAAAGTGGTATTAACCAGTAGTGGGTTCTAAATTAGTTTGCTACCGGTTCGTGTGTGCGCTTTCGCACACGCGTGATGCTTCTGCGCATGCGCAGAAGCGTCCCGGGTGGGTGGGCAGAGCATCCCGGGCAGGTGGGTGGAGCGTCCCAGGTGGGTGGGCGGAGCATCCCACTGCCGCCACTACCAGTTCTAAGAACCGGTCCGAACTGGGAGCAACCCACCACTGATTCTATCCCTCTGTTTATGCAGCCTAGAACTGTGTTGGCTTTTTTGGCAGCTGCTGCACACTGCTGGCTCATATTTAAATGGTTGTACACTAGGACTCCAAGATCCCTCTCGCAGTTACTACTATTGAGCAATAGCAATAGCAATAGCACTTAGACTTATATACCGCTTTACAGTGCTTTACAGCACTCTCTAAGCGGTTCACAGAGTCAGCATATTGCCCCCAACAATCTGGGTCCTCATTTTACCCACCTCGGAAGGATGGAAGGCTGAGTCAACCTTGAGCCGGTGAGATTTGAACCGCTGAACTGCTGAACAGTCAGCTGAAGTAGCCTGCAGTACTGCACTCTAACCACTGCGCCACCTCGGCAAGGTACCACATATACTGTACCTGTGCATTTTGTTTTTCTTGCCTAAATGTAGAACCTTACTTTTTTCACCATTGAATTTCATTTTGTTAGATAGCGCCCAATGTTCAAGTCTGTCAAGATCCTTCTGTATCTTAAGCCTATCTTCCGGAGTGTTGGCTATTCCTGCCAGTTTGGTGTCATGTGAAAATTTGATGAGTTCCCCATCTATCCCCTCGTCCAAGTGTGTTGTGGCCCGCCAGCGACCTGTGCAGCTGGTAGCTGATTCCAACAGCGAAGAGGCTGTTGTGGTGATGCGCCAGCGGCCTGTGCAGCTGGCACCTGAGTTGGACAGTGAGGAGGTTGGTGAGGACTTGGTGCCAGAGGCGGAGATTCAGCCAGGGCCTTCAGAACCTCCAGAAGCTCCCATCAGTGAAGAGGAAGAAGAGGAGGAGCCTATTCTCAATGCACGGGCACGCAGAGCGGCCAAAAGGCAGGAATGGTTCCTGAGGAGAAGGTCTCCTCGGGAATAAGGCTTGGGGCTAATTGGCCATGCCCCTAGCCTATTTAAGGGATGATGATGGCTGAAGTAATTTGTAGGAAACAACTCTTCATAATCACCTTGTGTATCTGATTCAGAAAACGTCTCTTTGGCTCTGGTTTTCCTGTGTTATCTGTTCTGCTAATTGCTTCTGGGCATCATTTCTTGTGCTAATTATTTCTGGGCGTTTTGCCAACCACAGTAAGATTACTGATATCGGAAAGACTATTTCCTCAAGAATTGAGTTATTTTACCTTGGACTCTTGTCGGCTGTAAATGAATTTGAATTAACAGCCCTTGTTCAGAAAAAACTGTATTTTTGTTTGAACAACTACTAAGAAAGCTCATTAGTAGTCCTTAAATTCGTAAAATAAAGTTTGTACAGACTTTGTGGGTGCTGCGTTCTTTGTGGTCCATAGCTGGGGCAGAACAGTTTGTTTCCTGCCCAAACACACACACACACAAACCTTGATTAGGATGGATCAGCTGCGTGCAGAGAACGCACAGCTCCAGCAGCAGTTAGCTTTGGTGACCAGCCAGCTGGCTCAGCTTCAAGCCCAGATAGCCCCACCTGCTCCTCCTCCTCCTCCTCAGAGAAACTGCCCAGTAGCTGTGCCAGACAAGTTTGCTGGTAATTTAGAAATGTTTCCGGCTTTCCTTGGACAATGCAATTTATTCATGAGTTTGCAAGCTGAGGACTTTCCCAATGACCGGGATTAGGTTGGATTCATTATCAGCCTGCTCTCTGGCTCTGCAGCTCATTGGGCCACGCCCCTGTTGGTCCAGAACAGTCCGTTGCTTAATGACTTTCGGGGGTTCTGTGAGCACTTGCAGCAAATGTATGAGGACCCTATCAAAGCACAAACCTCTACCAGACGTTTGAAGTCCTTGAAGCAAGGCCGGCAACCCCTCCAGGAATATATTAGCGAGTTCCGGTTGCTAACCCAGGACTCGGCCTGGAATGAGGCAGCACTTTTGGATGCTTTCCAGGATGGCTTATCGGAGGCATTACAAGATGAGTTGGCTCGAGTGGACATTCCTCCCACGCTTAACGAGCTGGTTCGTCTGTGCCTCCACATTGATGCGAGGTTACAGAGACGGAACCCTCATCGTGCTTTCCAGGAACCCCATGGAAACCCAGTTGTGCCTGAGACTCCGGCTCCATGGGAGGAGCCCATGGAAATCGGTGCAGCCAGACCCCGCCTGTCCATTGCTGAGAAGGACAGACGACAGGCAGGGGGTTGTGCTTATATTGTGGGGGGCCTGGACACTTCGCCGTCTCTTGCCCCAAGAAGCGACGAGGGGCGTCGGTTCCTGACCCTGCACCACAGTCGCAGCCTACCCTGTCAGGAAACGGCTGGCGCCCAATCTAGGGGAGACCCTGGGTCGGGCACGTACCAACACTGGCTCACGCCCTACGGACATGGATCCTGGATGCCCTCATCACTTGATTTGGACACCAAAGTCTTCATTGCCAACAACCCCCAAGGGATATCTGCTCACGCCTTGGTGGACTCCGGCACAATGACCAATTTCATGGATGAGGCGTTTGCTACTCACTTTGCTGTCCCTCTGTGTCCAGTGGATCCTCCCATGCTCGTGGAGACCATTGATGGTCGGGTGCTTTTGTCCGGCCCGATTAAGGCCGCCACGCAACTCATGCGCCTGGCCATCGGTAAGCATGAGGAGGCCATCCAATTTTATGTCATGTCCGGATTACATTTCCCTATGGTTTTGGGGCTGGCTTGGCTTCGGACTCATGATCCACACATCCTTTGGTCCCAGAATTTCATGTCGTTCCCGAGCCTGCAATGTGTGGATCATACTCGCCAAGTCTGCACAGGCCAGGTGCAGGGTCCACCTGCGGTGTCTTTGCCGGCCGACCTCTCGGACTTCGCAGACGTTTTTAGCGAGAAAGAGGCGGACCAATTGCCCCCGCACTGGCCGTACGATTGCCCCATTGACTTAATCCCGGACGCGCTGCTCCCTGCAGGGTGATTGTATTCTATGTCGGACCCTGAATTGGTCGCGTTATGGGACTTTGTGGACAAAAACTTGGCTCGGGGTTTTATCTGGCCCTTGTTGTCGCCCTTGTCCGCTCTGGTCCTCTTTGTTAAGAAAAAAACCGGAGACTTGCGCCTGTGCTGCGATTACCGTAAACTGAACGCCATTACGGTGCGTAACCAGTATCCTTTGCCCTTGATCCCTGAACTGTTGGAGAGATTTCGGGCGGCTACTGTGTTTACAATGTTGGACCTGTGCGGCGCTTACAATCTGGTTCGGGTCCGAGAAGGGGATGAGTGGAAGACAGCGTTCGGCACCTGGTATGGCCATTTTGAATACACGGTCATGCCGTTTGGATTAACCAACACTCCCACTGTCTTCCAGAATTTCATGAATGACATTTTCTGGGATCTTTTGGACTAGTTTGTCGTGGTCTATCTAGATGACATCTTGATTTATTCGACATCCCGGAAAAGTAATCTTCAACATCTCCGCCTGGTCTTGCAACGGCTTCGTGAACACCAGCTCTATGTAAAGCTGGAGAAATGTCAATTCTATCAGACGACCATTGACTTCTTGGGCCATTGCATTTCTCCCGAGGACATAGCGATGGATCGGAGCAAGGTCAAGGCGTTGAGAAGTTGGTAACCTCCTCGTCGGGTGAAAGATGTCCAGCGACTCCCCGGGTTCGCCAATTATTACAGGACGTTCATCCCTGGCTTTGCCACTTTGACCGCATCCCTCACTCGGCTCCTGCAGAAGAAAGTCCTGTTCTGGTGGGGCACCCCCGAGCAGCAGGCGTTCCTGGCCTTAAAGGAGGCCTTCATGAAAGAGCCGATTTTGAAGCATCCTGACCCTCACCATCCATTTCTGGTGGAAGCGGATGCGTCGGATATTGCGGTTGGAGCCGTGCTACTCCAGTCTCGCGCAGCTGGTGGTACTCTTTTCCCTTGCGCATACTATTCCCAGAAATTGAATCCTTCTGAGCGCAATTACATCATCTGGGAAAAAGAGCTACTGGCCATTAAGACCGTGTTTGAGACCTGGAGACATCACCTCGAGGGGGCCCGACATCAAGTGCAAGTCCGGACGGACCACAAGAATCTGGAGTTTCTGCAGACCGCGCGGAAACTCAATCAACGACAGATCCGGTGGTCCTTCTTTTTTGCCCGCTTCAATTTCAAGGTGACGTACATCCCGAGTGGGTGCAACCAACGAGCGGATGCGCTCTCGAGGAAGCCTGAGTATGCCCACATTGAGGACCCGCTTCCGCCTCGGACTATTCTGCCCGTCAAGTCGTTCGCTGCCATCCATGAACCTATTGACTTATGGGCACAGATTATTATTATTATTATTTATTAAATTTGTATGCCGCCCAACTCCCAAGGGACTCTGGGAGGCTCACAACAATATAAAAAACTATTAAAAGAGAACATAATAAAAACAGTTTAAAACAGTTAAAAACTCATACATACCGTTTCATGGCCGGAT
>QLTV01002141.1:735770-749367 GCA_003457575.1 Thermophis baileyi
CCTTAGCCTTTCTCACTTCATCTTTACAGGCTCGGGCTATTTGCTGATATTCTGCCTTAGTTATTTCCCCCTCTTTCTACTTTTTATACTTGTCCTTTTTGTCTTTCAATTTGTCAGAGAGTTCTTTATGCAGCCATGCTGGTTTCTTTTGAGACCTATTCTTTTTCTTCTTCATTGGTATTGCGCTAGACTGGGCTTTTATAACCCCACTTTTCAAAATTTCCCAAGCTTCTTGAGTTGTTTTCTCCTTGAGGATTCTCTTCCATGGAATCCTTCCCAAGCTCTCTCTAAGTTTATTGAAATTATCTCTCTTAAAGTCCAAGACTCTAGTTTGACTTTGTTCTACTGCTTGTGTTTGCATAATGTTGAATTCCAATATTGCATGATCACTTGCCCCCAAGGTTCCTGTAGCTTCAAAACCTTCTATCATTTCATCTGTTAGTGAGAATTAAGTCCAATATGGCTGATCCCTTTGTTCCCTTCTCTACTTTTTGGGAAACAAAGTTGTCTGCTAGGTTTGTTAGGAACCTGTTGGATCTTACACTTGGTGCAGAGTTTGTCTCCCAGTTGATGTCAGAGTAGTTAAAATCCCCCATTACTATTGTGATGTGCTTCCTACATACCTTAGTTACCTGACTAGGAAAAAGTTCATCTATTTCCTCTGTTTGGTTGGGTGGCCTATAGTATAGACCTATGGCAATGTCATCCCCCCCCCTTTAATATTGACCCAAATACATTCAAGATAATTTTCATCATTGTTGTGCTCTATTTCTGTAGAGATGTAGTTATTTCTTATATATAGTGCAACTCCACCTCCTCTTTTATTTGGTCACCTTCTTTTAAATAATTTAAATCACTCTAGCTGTATGTTCCATTTGTGGGTTTAATCCCACCAAGCTTCTGTAATGGCAACTATATCATATCTTCCCTCATTGACTTGAATTTCTAATTCACCCTGTTTATTCCTCATACTCTGTGCATTGGTGTATAGACATTTGAGTACATTTTGATTGACCCTGTGTTTACTGTCTACGTAACTTGTGTTGTGCCTGACTGCCCCTACTTTCTTGCCACCTGTTTGATTAGTGCATGGCACTCACTATTAAATGCTTGGTTTTGCTTGACAGCAAGACTGATAATATTACCCGCACAAACATCTATGTTATATGCACTGATAATCATATTAATTTTAGATTGCTGGGGACAGAAATGTTCTGTATCAATTAATTCTCTGTCCCTGCTGTTCAGTTTAAATGTTTATCCAGAAAATCTGTGAATTTAATGCCAAGTAACTCAGTCCCTTTCTTTGATGGATGCAAACCATCTCTTTTGTACAGTTTTGTACAGTTGTACCATCTCTTTTGTACACTCAAGCCAGCCCTTAAGAAAACCAAGAAGCACCAGCTGAAAGAAAAACACAAAGCAGCCCTGCTAACAGAGCTGACAATAGAAATACTTAAGTAGAGCCATTAAGATAAGGGGAATCAGGCTAAAAATAACTCACCTGGAACTCCCCTTTTCCTCTTTCCTGGCAGAATTAACCCCCAGGATAGGAAAGACAAAGCCCAGGAACAGGATTAAACCATTAAGGCAGGAAGACAGAGCAATCACCTTAACTAAAGGCACATACAAAATCTCATCAAATCACACCAACTTCAAAGGGAAGATGGGTATAAAAATCCATACACTTATCAGGCCAGTTTGCTTGCAACCCAGGAACTCTTGAGCTGTGTCACTACTCTTCTTGCCTTCCTGAATTAAAGGATCCCTTTTCTGGCAGCTGTTTCCATGTCTATTTCTTCTCCATCGGTGACTGCTTCCCAGCTGGGAACGAACCAGGGAAATTTCTTCCAACATAGGGTATAACTTTTTTCAAAATTCTTTTAAAATTTTCAAGCAAAACTACTTACTGAGCATTGTTATTATTGCTAAGATCTATCAGTTGTTTACACTTCTGCAAAACAAATCTAAAATGTTGCAATTTATAGTGTTATCTTAATAGAATATAATAGCATATATGAATTATCTTCAATATTAACATTTAATGGCTATCTGAAATATATTTAAAAGGAATTCTCTACTACAGAGAGTTACAACCTACTGTATATTTAATTTTAATAACTGTTAAAGTGACATTAACTTGAGTTTTTGGTTAGGCTCTATTGTTATCGTATTTTTCGGACTATAAGACGCACTGGTGTATAAGACGCACCAAGATTTCAAAGAGGTAAGTAAGAAAAAAAAGGTTTTGCCTTCCCCCAGCCCCCAGGAGCACTCTGCTAACCTCCCAAACCCTCTGCACACCCCGTTTTTGTGAAAAACGGGCCGTTTTTTGCCCATTTTTTTGCAAAAATGGGGGCGTTTTTGCCCTCCCCCAGCTCCCAGGAGCACTCTGCAGACCTTCCAAACCCTCTGCGCAGCCGTTTTTGCATGGGGCGGGGTTTCGGGAGGCCAAAAATGGCTGTATTCAGTGTATAAGATGCACCAACATTTCCACCCTCTTTTAGGGGGGGGGAAGTGTGTGTTATACTCCGAAAAATATGGTACTTTTTAAAGTGTGGCTCCTGTCATGCTACTGATAGACCAAGATGGCTTTTGGCCTGTAAAAAGTTACACAATCCTGTTTTAGAGCTTTTTAAAGAATAGGATTCCTGTTCTATGGAAAGAAAGCTGAAATATGGGGTTAACCTTTGCTTCTGTTTCTTGGGTTCAGGGCTCACCTTTAACTCTACAGAAAATGTATTTACAGATGCATTTGCTTATATAGTCATAAATCAGGCTTCAGCGTATCATCTTTTATTTTTATTTATTTATTTATTTATTTATTTTGTCAAACACGTATTAGATAGTACATATAAGTATAAACATGATTTGAATACATGAAATGAATACAAATAAAAGGGAACATTAGGACAGGAACGGTAGGCACACTGGTGCGCTTATGCACCTTACAGACCTCTTAGGAATGGGGTGAGGTCAACAGTAGACAGTCTAAGGTTAAAATTTTGGGGGTTTGGGGATGAAACCACAGAGTCGGGTAGTGTATTCCAGGCATTGACCACTCTGTTGCTGAAGTCGTATTTTCTGCAATCGAGTTTGGAGCGGTTAACTTTAAGTTCGTATCTATTGTGTGCTCTTGCTTTTTTTTTTTTTTTTAAGTTTGTATCTATTGTCTTGCTTGCAAGGGTTCAGGCAGTAGTAGGTCTGTGACAGTCCAGGAGTTGATATTTCCAAGAAGCAATCCAAGTGCCCAAGTCCAAGAAAAAGGTAGCCACTGTTGTCAAGTCCATTCTCATGGGAAGGGGGAGGGCAGGAATTTACACAATTTCAAGATAAATTGATGCAAAAACTGTTCAGACAATGGCTCTCCTCTCTGAGCAAGAATTAAATAACCAAAGCTACTTTACTACCCACACAGATGAAGCCTGGGTTCAGGCTACAAATTGCAATTCCTATCAGATATTTTCCCTGCAAGCAGTTACTAAAACTACAAAACATATTGTTTGATTTATCAATTATACAGAACCAATAATACTTTGCATTGTCTGCTATAGGAAGTGGGAAGTCACTCCTGCTCCAACTACTTTTTTGCTCACCTGCGGTTATTCTGTATATCTGTTTAGGTAAGTAAATATTGACTTATTACTGAAGTTCATTCCCACTACAATTATTTTTCTATTTATGCTATATACTCTTCTTAGTTGATCACAGGACCACCCAGCATTAGGGTAAAAAAAATATTGTCAGCCTAAAATTTAATGTTCCTTCTGATCACATCAGTCTGCGCTACCTTTTTTTTCAAAGGTCGCAAGGTTGTCTAGTAATTACTAATCTTAAAAAAGGAGGAATGTAGGAAACTGTTGTCTTATTATCTAAATAGTTATCTCAAACTAGTTGTTTAAATAAACCAGGGTTGTCAGTAAGTCTGCAATTTCTTACACAGGACAGTCCCCAAATGCTTCCTTTCTGCATTAAGACTGGAGTTTTAAGGTTGGAATATTCTGCTTTACTAGGAAAACCAACATTTGTTGGAGGTACAATGTCTATTTATTGCACAAAATGCATCCTCCTCAGTCACAGGATTCAAGAACAATTGATGTACTGACATATATGCAACAAATGCCAGTCTTATATGCAGGTATGCTGTCATCCTTGTTTTCAAGCGTCTGAAGAATTCCCTTTTGTAATAAGGGAAATGGAACAACTCTCAAGTTGATGGTACGAGGAGAGCGGGATCTTTTCTCTAATTATGTTCTGAGGTGATCCTACTAGGAAGGCATCAATGCATTACAACACTGTTTCTCAACTTTGAGAACTTTAAGATGTGTGGACTTCAACTCCTAAAATTCCTCACCAGCATGTTTACTAGGAAATTCTGGAAATTGAAGTCCACACATCTTAAAAATGCCAAGGTTGAGGAACACTGAATTGTAACATTGAGAGGTGTCATGAAAAAAAGATTTCAAGGGTGAGATGCTTCCTCTAACAGAGAAACAACAATAACAAAAAGTTGTTGGGTCACTGACATTACTTCCCATGGCACACTGGGTTATGACATGAAACTCTCTGATTATATAGGGAAGGGGCAGGATGAGTTCAATTATTGCATTGTTATTCTTGCTATTCTTAGCTTCTTTTCCACAGGGCCTTAAAATTGCAGTTCTACTGTCAAACCTCAGCAACCTCCCATAACATAAAATACAGGAGCTTTGCAGTATGAAAGTAGTATTCTGTTTTATTGCATTTTATATTTACTGCCCTTTAACTTAATCAAATATTCCCCTGTCCTTGTGAGGCACAATATGGGACACAGAAGACTAATATTATTACATCCATTACAATCAGTCCCTTGCCAAGTCAACTTCTTTCCAAAATAAATAATCAATCATTTCCGTAGGTTTTCATTAAATGCTGATCTCATCATATACCTAAAGCTTGTTCTTTAAAACATGCTCATTCAGCTGATGATAATCAATATAATTTGTCACAGCACATACTCTTCTCCACATACACACATGTATGTGATCAGCTTAATAAAGTTCTTTCATTACATGCAAGTTTTTTTTAAAAAAATTCATCACCATTTTAAATAAGGCTTATTTATTAAAATACAAAAAAGTTACAACCACAATTGAGCCCAAAATTTCTGTTGTTAAGTGAGACATTTTTTTAGTTTTGCCCCATTTTACGACCTTTCTTGCCACAGCTGTTAAATGAATCATTGCAATTGATAGGTTAGTAACCTGGTTTATTATTTATTTATTTATTTATTTATTTATTTATTCATTTATTCATTCATTTATTTATTTATTTATTTATTTATTTATTCATCTCACTATCTAAGTGACTCTGGGCAGTTTACAGATACAAGCCATAAAATCATATAAAAGAGGCATTGTTAAAAACAGAATTAAAAACAGGAAAGAACAAAATAAGGGCAGTTAAAAGACAAGTTAAAAGACAGAGGAAGTGTACTCAAACCACCAACCACCCGTCTCTTATATAGCAGAAAAGGCTCTTCTCCTTGAATCTGCCTGCCGGAATTCCTTAGCAGACAGGGTCTGTAGCAGTCTCTTGTACTGGCACAAATCGGGTGGACTAGCACCAAAGGGGTGAGATGGCTCCTCAGATACCCTGGACCATGTCATATAGGGCTTTAAAGGTAATAACCAACACCTTGAATTGTGCCCAGAGACCAATAGGAAGCCAGTGCAGCTCGCGGAGTATAGTTGTAATATGGGTTTACCTAGGTGTACCCACGACAACTCGCACAGCCGCATTCTGGACCAATTGTAGTCTACGAACACTCTTCAAGGGTAGCCCCATGTAGAGGGCGTTGCAATAATCTAACCGTGAGGTGACACGGGCATGGGTGACTGTGAGGAGAGCCTCTTGATCCACGTAGGGTCGCAATTGGTGCACCAGGCGAACCTGTGCAAAGGTCCCCCTAGCTACAGCTACCAAATGTTGCTCTAATTTTAGCTGTGAGTCTAGGAGGACACCCAAATTGCGAGCCCGTTCTGAGGGGGACAATTGGTTGTTAAGTGAATCTGGCTTCCCCATGGACTTTGCTTGTCAGAAGGTTGTGAAAGGGGATCACATGACCTTGGGACACAGCAATGGTCATAAGTATGAACCTTTTGTCAAGCATCTGAATTTTGACCATGTGATCATAGGGATGCTACAAAGGTTGTAACTGTCACTTTTTTCGGTGCCACTGTAGCATTGAACGGTCAGTAAATGAACTGTTGTAAGTCAAGGACTACCTGTAGTTCCAAACATCACTTATGCCATATTCCACTACCCTAATAGCTACTTAAAAATAAGAAGATACCTGTAATTGCAATAGGAATGGATCCAAAACCCATTTTTGTAATTTATGCATGTAATAAAAATTGATATTTTAAATACACAAGGTACATGAACAATGTTTGCATAAGATTTTAAAAAAAAATCTGATAAGCAAATATTTGGAAATATTTTTCTTTGGTTTGTAAGCTAATAAAACATTTTTCACTGAAAATGAAATGATGTGAAAGGATATTTCCTGTTATATATAACCAGAGTAATGCTGTAAATAAAAAAGACTATTTGGACCAGATCTATATGTCTCAAAGTAACTGCCAGAAAGAAGATCAAATGGGTAAATAGGCATAAAAACAAGGTTTAGTTAATATTCTCTTTTCATGCCAAAGAAACATCTCAGAAACTTTCAAGATTAAATTCTGCATAAATGGATTGAACTGAATTCAAATTCAGAGTTGTGTGAGCTAACACATTTATTGCACAGAGTGACTGCGGTAGGCGTTCTACTTCAGAGAGAAGTTTCCTCCTTCTGAAGAAACCAGTTCCTTACCTGGAAGTATGGAAAACCTCCTTGCTGCCATTTTTATTTCACAGCCCACCCATTTATTATGGCGATATCATCTCACACCAGAGGTGGGTTCCTACCAGTTCTAACCGGTTCTTTAGAACTGTTAGTAACTCGGCGATGACGTCACGGAGCCAGTTCCATCGGTGTCTCTGTGGGTGCTGCCATCTTGGATTTTGCTTCTGCGCATGCGCAGAAGGTATTTTTTGATTGCTGCGCGCGCGCACAGCGTGACCCTGAGAGAGCCAGCAGCAAAAGGATCCAGAACCCACCCCTGTCTCACACCCAATCGAATCTGTTACTAATGGCAAACAAACTAATACACAAAGTGGACAGTTTCTCTTATGTAGATATTGTCCACATTCTAAATTAGCTCCATTGCCATTTAGGATTCTAAAGGAGTTAAAAGTTTGGTTTTTTAATATTATCTTTTTAAAGAATGTTGCCATGCCTTATAGTGGTTCTGAGAAGACCAGTCTAGCCTATAAGTAGATAATGAGATTTTCTCCAAATCATTCCACTAATTTTTCAATACATTTACTATAGTCTCAATAGTGTTTGTTTATGAATGAAACTATGTTATTAATGCCTTTCTTTTCACTGTTGCTCCCCACTCCCTTTGGATCAACTTAAACTTAAACATTTCTCCCTGATTATTTTTTTTATAGAAAAAGTAAACAATAAAATTAATTCAGTACAGCAAAGGTTGTACCCCAATTCACATTCATAGTACTATAAATTAACTATTCAATTATCTCAGCAAATAGAAATATGATATCTGTAAAGAAGTATAGAAACACCCCTCAAGAAGGAATGCAAGACTCATTAAGTAAGCCTCAACGTAGCCCTTGGAAAGAGGAGAACGCTAGACAATCCCACCTTAATTGATAATTGTTGATATATCAGGGAAAAGGGAATCTCTGGCAGGCTTTCAAGATGTTATATTTTACCCCGTAACAATAAATAGAATACCATTACAGGTAGTCCTTGACTTACAACAGTTCATTTAGTGACCGTTCAAAGTGACTTATGACAATTTTTCACACTATCGTTGCACCATCCCCATGATCATGTGATCAAAATTCAGACGCTTGGCCACTGACTCATATTTATGACGATTGCAGTGTCCCAGGTCATGCGGTCACCTTTTGTGACCTTCTGACAAGCAAAGTCAATGGGGAAGTCAGATTCACTTAACAACCATGTTACTAACTTAACAAATGTAGTGATTCACTTAACAACTGTGGCAAAAAGGTCGTAACATAGGGCAAAATTCACTTAACAACTGTCTCACTTAGCAAAAGAAATGTTGGGCTTAATTATGGTTGTAAGTAGAGAACTACCTGTATTCCTTGTGTTTTCTGTTCCTTGATTTGGCTGTTTCAAAGGGCTGACACTATCTCAGATAAACTGAACCTATGCCACATAAAGCTCTGAAGATTGGTTTGTTCATCCAGAAACAAACGCTCCCAACCCGTATTGTATTTCCTAAGACCTAGATGTTCTACGCCAGGGGTCTGCAACCTTAAACACTCAAAGAGCCACTTGGACCCGTTTCCCACAGAAAAGAAAACACTGGGAGCCACAAAACCTGGGTGGGCATGGGAAACTCAACTAATATAATAATATAATATAATAATATAATATAAAATAGGGAGCACCCTATCAAATCCCGCACCTGTTAACAGCGGTGTCCCCCAAGGCAGCGTACTAGGACCAACACTCTTTATACTTTACATAAATGACCTTTGCGATCATATTATAAGCAACTGCGTTCTCTTCGCAGATGATGTAAAACTATTTAACACCACCGACAACACTGCTACCCTTCAAAAAGACCTTGACTTTGTGTCAGAATGGTCGAACAACTGGCAACTCCAAATCTCAACCAACAAATGCTCTATCCTACACATTGGCAAAAAGAATCAGAACATTAAATACAAGCTGAATGGACATGACCTTGCAGACGACCCATGATCTAAGTGCCAAAGCCCACTGTAACAACATTGCCAAAAAGTCATTAAGAGTTGTAAACTTAATCTTGCGTAGCTTCTTCTCTGGTAATATTACACTACTAACCAGAGCATACAAAACATTTGCCAGACCAATCCTTGAATACAGCTCATCTGTCTGGAACCCACACTGCATATCGGACATTAATACAATAGAGCGTGTCCAGAAATATTTTACGACAAGAGTCCTCCACTCCTCTGCTCGCAACAGAATACCTTACGCCACCAGACTTGAAATTCTGGGCTTAGAAAACTTAGAACTACGTCGCCTTCGGCATGACCTAAGTGTAGTTCATAAAATTATCTGCTACAACGTCCTACCTGTCAACGACTACTTCAGCTTCAATCACAACAATACACGAGCACTACAATACATGACTACATGACTATAATACATGACTACAATACATGACTACTTCAGCTTCAACCACAACAATACACGAGCACACAACAGATACAAACTCAAAGTGAACCGCTCCAAACTCGATTGCAGAAAATACGACTTCAGCAACAGAGTGGTTAATGCCTGGAACTCACTACCTGACTCTGTGGTTACATCCCCAAATCCCTGAAATTTTAACCTTAAACTATCCACTGTTGACCTCACCCCATTCCTAAGAGGTCTGTAAGGGGCGTGCATAAGCGCACCAGCGTGCCTACCGTCCCTGTCCAAATGTTCCCTTTTATTTGTACCCATTTTATGTATTCAAATAATGTTATACTTATGTATATTATCAAATACGTACTTGACAAAATAAATAAATAAAATAAATAAAATAAATCACTCCCACCCAGTCACATGACCCGCCCCAGCCACGCCTACCCAGGTTTTGTGGCTCTGAGTGTTTTCTGTGGGAAATGGGTCTCTCTCTTTGCTCCCGCACTAAGGCTTCGGCCATGCCACCGCCGCGACAGGGCGACAGCTCTTTTATCCCTCTGCTGCGACAGGGCAACAGGGAGCCGCAGCAGAGGGCCCAAAGAGCTGCATGAGGCTCCAGAGCCGCAGGTTGCAGACCCCTGTCCTACGCACTTCAGAGAGATGGTTAAAGAAGTCCTTTTGGTGGATTGGTTTGTTTGGTTTGTATGGGTTAAAACTAGTTTGTTTTTAGACCCAGGCATAGATTATATGTTATTGTTATTTGAGTTCTATCTGGCGTGTTATGTTTTGGTTTTAATCTTTTGTGTGCTGCCCAGAATCCTGGCTGTGAGATGAGCGGCTATAAATTTTCTAAATAAATAAGTAAAACAAACCTGAAAAGCAATTAAGGCCTTCAGTACAGCTATAATATGGTCTCTTTGAATTCTTCCAGAAGCCAGCCTGATTGCCAAGTTATGTACCAACTGAATATATGAGATCAGATATAAAAACTGTAGAGCATATAGCAGATTAAAGTAGTCAACCTGGAAGTCACAAGTGTAAACACTCAGATGTTTAAGTTACTTTCATGTAAGAAAGTATACCATTTAATAGGTTTAGAAACAGAATTCTATGGAATGGTATATTGCTCATTCTGGATATTTACACTGCTTCTTTTAAATTAAAAGAAGTTTTGGAGGAGCAGTTTACCCTCTTTATAAATAGTGCGACCTAATGAAGATATTCAACTATTTCTTATTCTAATGGTAACCCTCAATGCATGATGGTAGCCTTTTTGATTAATATCATGTCTTCATAGAGTATTTTGGTAAAACAACAAGTTCTCCAATCCTCTCCCTGATTCTCTTATTGCTCAATAAAACAATTTAAACTCATCCCTGGGATTTAATTAAAACAGCTTCTTTTGAGATAAAATGGCAGATACAATGCCCTTAATTCAGTACAAGTCTAATATATATGGAAAGCCAAGAATAGCAAATATATTTCCACACAAAAAACCACGTGTTACTATATGTATTTTGGTATAACACAGTGTATATTTGTTGCTGCACTTAATAGTGTGCAAAAAAACACACTGAAATTTTTTATAGCCCTGTTATAAACTGTTTGGCTCAGTTAATGATAAATTAATAAACACACATTTTAGCCAAATCCCTAATTGTAGATTCTTACACAATTCCATTGGACTGGTGCTTTGGGAACTACTTTGAATAAAGAGCCCCTCTCACCCTTAGGGATCATTTAAACATTTAAACATTTTTTTAATTCAGATTTGCAAGAGAAAGGCTTGCTTCCCATTTGTTTTGGTAATACTAAACAAATAGAGTGTCAAATTTAAAAAGTGAGATCTACAGAAATGCTTTTTGTAATTAGAGAGATGAGTCAGGATTTATATACCAGCATGGTTACCCATACATTCACATGCCTGTGGTTAAGAGAGATTTTATAAAAGCAAGCCATTCAGAAGGTAGAAAAGTCATCTAATTCTGCAATAACCTTGATACCAATAAATTAAGGCCTGAGCAAAACCCAGTGCAAGATGAAAAAGATTACAATGTATGTATAACAGCCCCTGAAAACATATAAAAGAACCCCTGCTGATGTAGTTATGATGGGAGATTAAAACAGCCAAGCAGAGTAATCAGAATTTATAGCAAACTCCAACTGAGGAAAACTGTGTCGATTGTAGAAAAAGAATGCTGACTACAGAACCTTGAAATTTTGTCTAGTCTGGGGAAAAAAATCTCTTCAACAACCAGCATTTTTCATTTTAAAATATATCTTGAAAATAAATTATACATAAACAACACAATCTGAAATATATGCTATGTTATTTCCTGTCTCTTCTGATAGATTAAATACATTTTAATTTCTTTTTAAGACAGAATAACAGAGTTGGAAGGGACCTTGGAGGTCTTCTAGTCCAACCCCCTGCTCAGGCAGGAAACCCTATACCAGTGATGGCGAACCTTTTTTTGCTTGGGTGCCAAAAGGGCACGCGCGCATGCAATAGTGCACGTGCGCATGCCCACACCCGTAATGCAATGCCCTCCCCCCCACGCATGCGCGCACAACCCCCCCATGCTGCCCCCCCACGCATGCGTGCAGGACTCACTGAAGACTCCAGAGCCTGTGGATGGCGAAAAACGGATTCCAGCTGATTTTCAGCCTTCCAGAGGGCGGGGGGAGGTCGTTTTTGCCTTCCCCAGGCTTCAGGAAAGCCTCCGGAGCCTGTGGATGGCGAAAAACGGACCCAACGTCCCAACCGGAAGTTCAGAAACGAACTTCCGGTTGGGCCGTTGGGTCCGTTTTTCGCCATCCACAGGCTCCGGAGGCTTTCCTGAAGCCTGGGAAAGGCAAAAACAACCCCCGCCCGCCCTCCAGAAGGCCGAAAATCAGCTGGCCATCGTGCACATGCGTGCTGGAGCTGACATAGAGCAATGCCTTGCGTGTCCTCAGATATGGCTCCGCGTGCCACCTGTGGCACGCGTGCCACAGGTTCGCCATCATGGCCCTATAGCATTTCAGACAAATGGTTATCCAACATCTTCTTAAAAACTTCCAGTGTTGGAGCATTCACAACTTCTGGAAGCAAGTCGTTCCACTGATTAATTGTTCTAACTGTCAGGAATTTTCTCCTTAGTTCTAAGTTGCTTCTCTCCTTGATTAGTTTCCATCCATTGCTTCTTAGACATAGGATGGCGAATCACATTATATGATTCATCACTGAATGCCTGTGACATGGCACCCAAGGTAGCCTTTGAAAAAACACACAAATTGGGGACTTATGTGATTTTTGGCATGAATGACCAATAAACCCTTCAGAACCTTCTGTGATATTGCAGAAGATTTAATCTTTATTTGCTTTGGACCCATTGACCTAAGTCCTGTCTAATCCTGCTATCCTTGAAATTAATGCTAACAATGTTTATTTGATGTCCTCTTTCACAGCAAGATGTTTGTATGCTTCTTAATATATATGCGTGTGTTACCAACTATGGACATTTTCTATTTGCTGTTTTAAAAAGAAGCTGACAATAAGATTTTTTACACTTACCGTGTCTGTGGTATTTCTTCATGCTTCGTTACTCACAAATGGAAGCTTCTGTAAATTCTAGAGTAGCTTGTAGTGTAATTCAATATGTGCAGCTTTTATGAGGCTTTCAATAACAAGGTAAGGGTCACACACCAGAAATGGAATGTGTTAGAACCCAATTTTAATACATGGAACTTTGAAATTGTCATCTAATTATATTTTATTTTTAATAAAACTCTGTGACAAAGCTGCACAAAATAAGTTTCCCTTCACTGTTGACTTTAAAAGAAAGTCATATTTACAGTAACCATATCTTTCTAATGGATGGATTGACCAATTTTATTTGCAAATAACTTTTGGCAAAAAAAAAAAGCAATAAAAGAGAGATCTAATAATCAGAACAATTTTATACTGCAGCAAAAACTTTTGTAAGTGTATTAACATACAAATTAGTTTTCTGAGGCCTGTGAGTTTTAGATAGAAAAACAACAAAACATTTAAAATATTCTGAATTTTTTAAAAAAACTTTTGCAGGGCTGGAATATAAAACTATAACTTAGGAGTCATTATTCCATGGGAGGCATATCTTATTTATCCACTGTCATCAGAGGTGGGTTCCTACCGGTTCGGACCGGTTCTATAGAACCGTTAGGGGAAATTTGGCCTGGGTCGCTGAACCGCTAGTGACCTCTGGCTGGCCACGCCCCCAAACCGGTCCCCCGGTCACCGCTCGCTCCCTTGGTCTGGTCGCCGCTCTCGCCCCCGCCCGCCTGGTCGCCGCTCTCGCCCCCGCCCGCTCG
>QLTV01002141.1:766780-796227 GCA_003457575.1 Thermophis baileyi
ATGTATATGTATGTATATATACACACACACACACACACACACACACACACACACACACACACACACACACACACACACACACAACCGCCTGTACACTTGTGTATGTATGTATGTATGTATTTGTGTGTGTGTGTATGTGTTTGTATGTATGTATGTATATATATATATATATGTGTATGTATATATATGTATATATATATATACACACACACACACACACACACACACACACACACACACACACACACACACACAAGGCTGCCTAATCATTCTCAACTATGTTGCCACTAATCCTTTAAATTAGCACAAGACTATTGCATTATTGGTAGTAAGGGTCTTTGTGTTTATACTTAGAAGAAAATACAGCATGAGTCTAGTTTTTTAGGTTTATCCAACCAAATACTAAAGCCTAAAGGGAAAGAATGTTGCTTTTTAAAAAAATAAAATGAAAGCAATCTAATTCTTCTTACTCTGCAACTGTTTGAATATAAAACTTCACCCAGTTTAAATAATTAAAAAATGTAAAATCATTAAAATTCTTCCTCATAACTATCTAGATAAATATATACTTTGGGGGTTCATATTATGCTATGCCTTATTTATCTTGGTAAACAAATTTCCAGGAAACCTTCTCAACTATTAAGTTTGAACTTATCCTTTTTGGTACAAATGAAAGAAAATCTAGACAAATGATAAAGACATTCTTGTGATAAAATAGAAATAATTCATAGCTGATTTTGATTTTATGAGATCTTTTCATGCTAATACATCTCCATCACAATATTTTAATGAGTTTACAAACACTTCAAGTTATTTCTTTGGCAAAGATTTTCCAAAAGTTGTCACTGTATTTACAATTACCTGTAAAGGTGGAATTAACTTTCTACTACACGCTTTCAAGTTCAAGCACTGGGGATACATTCTAGCATCAATTACTGTCTGGAAAGGGGAACTTTCAAATTCACCTACTCTTGTAGTTGAGAGGTAGTAACTAAGTAGTCTCAGATCCCAGCATGAATTGGGATCCCCTCTGGTGAGGAACCAGTTTTCATAACACACTTAATGCTGTAAGGCATATGGAAAACACTGGGCATTTCAAATATAACTTTGACCTATTTACTCCTAAGAAGCTTACATTGTGGGATAATTGCAGTTTAAAAGTGGTGTCTACATCTGTTTGGGGGATAAACTGGATCTCTCACAGCATTATTTCTTTATTATACAACACTGGAAGGAGAAATTTGTAGCAATATATTGTTGATAGTCATTGTTTGTTGACATTTGAAATAATGATGGTGTGCATGTTTTGTTTTGTTAGTTTTTATCGTCTTTGACAAAATGCCAGGGAAGAAGACTCCTCGCAACATGATGAATGTTTGTGCGGTTGTTTATAATATAATTTTCAGCTCTACTTTTTTCTCTCTTTTCTTGCGTTCTTTATTGCTATGCTTATCATTTCTAAGGTTCTCCTTTTAATTCTATTAAATATATTTCTACCTTTATTGTGTTTATTAGTTTGGCCAGTTTGGTGTAGTGGTTAAGGCACCAAGCTAGAAAGCCAGAGACTGTGAGTTCAAGTCGTGCCTTAGACATGAAAGTCAGTCACTCACTCTCTCAGCCCAACTCACCTCACAGGGTTCTTGTTGTGGGGAAAATAGGAAGAGGAAGATCTGTTGGATGTGATATGTTCACTGCCTTGAGTTATTTATAAAAATAATAAGGTCGGGAATCTTTCTCCCGTCTCATTAAAGAAAGTTTAACTTTGCCATCTGTCGCTCTTGATTTTTCAGATGAGAAGTTTGCAGTGTACCTATGGGTTAACAATCTGGAATTTCACTAATCTGATGGTTTCTTAAGATTAGTTTATAAAATGAAAGTATATGAATTGCAAAATATTTTATACTGGTAAAGGAAGAACGTTTGTAAAAAATGTAGCGCAAAAGAGCAGTACTTGTTTTTATTTTGTTAATCAATATATTTTTGTGAGGTTTCCTTTAGGTCTTTGCCTTTATTTTTGTCAGTTATGTTTTTTAGTATATCTGGCTGCATCCATTTTCTACCAAGCCCAGACAATTCAGCATTTTTACAATTTTGCTTTGTATTTAAAGGAGAAATATAGTTGTGAAACATCCAGGAATTTTAGCCATTTATGTCCAAATCTCTAGACTGGTCATCCTATTAACTTCCTACGTCAATTTTTTTAAGGCCAAGGAGCATTAATGGCCTTAGAGCAGTATGCATCATTAATACACCTCCTGCTACCCCCCCCCACACACACACCTTCAGAAATAGCTCGTTTTTGCCTTCCCCCAAAAGATTGCCCACCCGTATCATTTTCTGAAACTTGAAAGTGGTCAAGTAAAGCCTTCAGGCCTCTGTCATGATGTTGAGCAAGCTTGTAGTGACCTCAAATGCCTATTTCTAAAGTGAATATATCAGTAGGCTGTACCAAGATTCATTATGAGAAAGGGTGCACTAGGAATCGATTGCACTTATTCAAAATTCATGGGTGATTTTACGTGGTGGAAAGAAAAACAAAGGAAGGAATGGAAAACAGTGTCACTAATTATGTTTTTCTACATCATTGGTTTGTTTCCCTTTCAAATTATCCAAAGGCAAGTTTTTGCATAATCAGAAGCTCCATAATGAGACAATCAAGATTTTCTAGTACTCCTTTGTGAGCTTTTCTGTCATGCTCACATATATAGTTTAGTATAGGATGCACGGGAGAACATGTGTTGGGTCCCAGAGAGTTTGTGTACTGATAGCTTTTGGCAAAGCTGCATTATTTCACAGAAGATCTTCCATCTGTCACTATATTCAGCTACAGAAACTGACCTTTGTGGACTCAGGAGTTCTGACAGATTAACATTTAATGATGCTTTCAGCCTAAGCTCTTAATATTTTTCATTTTCCAGGAAACTGACACAGCACAAAAGCATATTGCAAACCTGGATTAATCATTAACAAAAATAAGCATGTGTTTAGTACACTCAGGGAAGGGGGCACTCACCACATAGTTTTACCTCTAGCTATCGTGCCCTTAACTCTTTCCCTACCACACTTGACTTTAATTTTCACTATAGTATATTTTTCTATTTGCATTTTCCCCTTATAACAATTTTATTAAAAATGCATCGAGACATGGAAATTTGCATTTTTTTCTGTTGTCCTAGTTGTAAGTAAATACTTTGTTTATATTATATATTGCTATTTAGTACTAAATAGATTAAAATGTTTATATTTAATCTCGATGGACTGGAGGACAAATGAATTTTTAATCTCTGATTTCACTTTCATTTGAAGAACATATGAAGAACGGTTGCAGGAACTGGGTATGTCTAGTTTAATGAAAAGAAGGACTAGGGGAGACATATAGCAATGTTCCAAGATCTCAGGGGTTGCCACAAAGAAGAGGGAGTCAAGCTATTCTCCAAAGCACCTGAGGGTAGGACAAGAAGCAATGGGTGGAAACTAATCAAGGAGAGAAGCAACTTAGAACTAAGGAGAAATTTCCTGACAGTTAGAACAATTAATCAGTGGAACAACTTGCCTCCAGAAGTTGTGAATGCTCCAACACTGGAAGTTTTTAAGAAGATATTGGATAACCATTTGTCTGAAGTGGTGTAGGGTTTCCTGCCTAAGCAGGGGGTTGGACTAGAAGACCTCCAAGGTCCCTTCCAACTCTGTTATTCTATTCTATTCTATTTATTGAGTCTTACTGTCTTGTCAGTTAAGCAGTGGAAGGGCCAACCGGCACCACTGTTGATTTAAATTGGATTTTATTCAGCCTGGCATATTGTAATAGGGCGTCAGGACACACTTTTGCCATTCCTGCCATACAACCATGAATCATTTTTGGCTAATTTGATAACTTAAAGAAAAAATGTGCTATGTACTCTCTAAGAGGGAGTCTACAATAAGCAGACAAACAAAACAAAACCATCTTTCTTTATACTATGAAAAGTCAACGATTGCCTCAAAGTTGTCTCCCAAGATGCCAGTGTCTGTCCACACCTATAATGACTTCCCTTTCACTCATTTTTATGATGTTCGCAGTCAATTTATTTCTTTGTGGAATTATGAACTCTCCCTTTCAAATGTTATTTGCTCTAGGACAGGGGTCTCCAACCTTGGCAACTTTAAGACTTGTGGACTTCAACTCCCAGAGTTCCTGGCTGAGGAACTCTGGGAGTTGAAGTCCACAAGTCTTAAAATTGTCAAGGTTGGAGACCCGTGCTCTAGGATGCCCACTGCATGTTCTAGAATGCAATGGAAACAAACTGCTCATTTGTACCTTTCACACTGGCTGCAGCTTCTTATTTAACACTGGGAGTCTTTGTTCAAACTGGAGCAGAGTGTTTGAAATAAGCTCAAATTATATTGATTATATTCTTGAGGTTTTTTTTAATAACTTAAAATCCCAACGAATTCTGAAACATACCTAGCCAGTTTCAAGTCTATTGCTGGAACATCCCTCACAATAATACTAACATTTTAAAGTTGGGAGAAAGGAAGCAGTAAGTATTGATTGAATATGATATGAATGCAGAACTCAAATAGAGAGATACAACAAGTAATTCATATGGAAAGAGCTGGGGGTGCCTAATGCAGATGGACTCCACCAGTTTTGCTTCACAGCCTTTCCTTTTAAATACTGTATGTGATCTCAGCTCACAGAATTCCCCAGCTATCATACCTATTGTTGAGAATTCTGGGAGTTGAAGTCCACACACCTGTAAGATGTTCAGGTGGGGAAAGTTATGGTGACCTGCCACAAAAAAACTGCTTCTCAATTGTACCAATTGATAGTCCTCAAACCACAATTGAGCCCAAAATTTATGTTGCTAAGTGGAACGTTTGTTAAGTGAATTTTGCCCCATTTCACAACCTTTCTTGCCACAGTTGTGAAGTGAATCATTACAGTTCTTAAGTTAGTAATGTTGTTAAGTGAATCTGGCTTCCTCATTCACTTTGCTTGTCAGAAGGTCACAAAAGCTGATCACATGACCCTGGGACACTGCAACTGGAAAAAGACAGCTGTTGAATTTCAGCAGAAACTGGCATAGATGAATAGAATATAGAATAGAATATAGAATAACAGAGTTGGAAGGGACCTTGGAGGTCTTCTAGTCCAACCCCCTGTGTAAACAGGAAACCTTATACCATTTCAAATGATATAGGGTTATCCAATATCTTCTTAAAAACTTCCAGTGTTGGAGCATTCACAACTTCTGGAGGCAAGTTGTTCCACTGATTAATTGTTCTAACTGTCAGGAAATTTCTCCTTAATTCTAAGTTGCTTCTCTCCTTGATTAGTTTCTACCTGTTGCTTCTTGTCCTGCCTTCACGTGCTTTGGAGAATAAGTTGACCCCTTCTTCTTTATGGTAGCCCATCAGATATTGGAACACTGCTATCATGTCACTCCCTAGTCCTTCTTTTCATTAAACTAGACATACCCAATTCCAGCAACTGTTCTTCATATGTTTAGCTTCCAGTCCCCTAATCATCTTTGTAGCTCTTCTCTACACTTTTTCTAGATGAGATGACATCATCCTGACAATCCCTAAACTCTGTGATGCCCCTTGGGATCATCCGTCTTTCGGTGCCCCTGGGTCCAATAGGCATTTCTAGAAAATACCAAACAGGGCTTTGAAAGACTGCCAGTTTGTTCAATAGACAGAAAGATAGACGAAGCAGAAAAGAGGATACAGTGAATTTATGCAATTTTGTCTTCCAGTCAGTGAATGACTGGCCAGGAGCTTAGCCTGGACATGAAACTCCAAACAGGGTCTGTCATCCAGAAAGTGGAGGAAACCCAACTGTGAAGGACATGTTGTCTGAATGCCTTCTGACTCTTTGTTATGGATTTATAAATATGAACCAGTTGCCCAACATCCAAATTTTGATCATGTACCAAGGGGAGGAATGGATGTAAGTGTGAAAACCAATCATAAGTTATTTTTTTCAATTAACAGTCACCAAATGAACTGTTGTAAGTCAAGGACTACCTGTATTCATTGAAGCAACACATCAGTTAAGCTACTGGGTTTGTATATCACATTAAGCCATAGTTTATACCGGTATTAACTCTGATTTGTTGAAAAATGACCTGATTGTGTATAACACTAGCCCTAAACTGGTGTTACAATTAGCTTCATGTTTCAGATAAGCACAAACTGAAACAGTCATACTATGATTTAGGTTACTGTGAGCAATACATATAATAAGTAGTCATAGCTTGATACCTTATTATTATGTTTCATTGCACATTCAGCCAAATGTTTAGGCGGGATTTGGCATTTTTATCCACCTATTGAGTCCTTCCCAAGGTCCTGAGATAGGGAGATGTTGTTGTTTGATTGTGCTAAAGGTACAGTATCATTGCAGGATATAAGCTTTTCCAAGTGAAGCTGCGTTTTGCAATTGACTGATGGTCATTTTGTCAATGCTGATGTGTTCCAATAGTACTTTGGATATTCTGGTGTTGGTACTATCTTTGCTTGCTTACTTATCCTTATTTATTAAACTTGTATGCTGCCCAGATCTCAATGGGCACTACCTAGAATTACTGAATGATTGTATATATAGTCATACTTTTCAATGAAAACCTCAAGGGACCATTCTGTTATAGTCTAATATGTTGTGGTCGTTTTTCTAGTAACAGCAGGAAAAATTACTACTACTACATTATACTGTAGCATGTTAATTTTTAAGCTTAAAGGAGGGGTAAATTTGGATCCAATTATAATTTATAAACTCCAATTATGTAATAATCTCTGCTTTTTAAAAAAAACTCCAAAAATTAAGGTCTTCATTGGTCTGTGTGTGAAATAATGTTAAGAATCATTTAAGTTTCAGGACAAAACTTTTTGTCTTTTACACCAGCCTCTAGATGTTTTTAGTGTAGAAGAGGGCACAATTACATTTGGTGACAAACAATTTTTTTTAATAGAGTAATTAATGGAGATTTTATTCCAGTTTCTAAAATTGCCATGGTAATGCAATCTCTTGCTAGAGAGATTGCAGCAACTTTAAGATGATCTGGCAGAAAGTGAAAAATAAATCAAGTTTTATATCCTACTTTTCAGGATAACAGTCCTCCCAAAACTGGCTAACCAGCAATTCGACTTGTAATTAACTTAAATAATTATTTTCTTTAGCTCCCTAAATTAAAGAAGCTGGGTATTTGACCTCCTATGGAGTTCTAGAAATGGTCATAGAGTTGTTATACCCCAAAAGAAGAGTGCTTCTGTCCATCACATTAATCCTTTTTTCATCAATGACCTAGAATTTATATAATGCACAACTCCAGATTTTCTGCTCAAATACTAACATCAATAGATCAAAAAGACCATTCCTTGAGAACTTTCCAAATTAAATGCTGCATTTAGCTCTAACCCGTAGCATTTAATCCACTGTATTTCAGAATTCATGTTACATACAAATTAAACCAAGCGCATCATCATCTCACATGTGAACTGCCTGGAGTCAAATAAATAAATAAACGTATCATATTCAGGTTATATTAGCTTAGTTTGATTTAGTGGATGTTAGGCAAACTGAAACTGTGATTTGTAAATCATGGCTTAAAGCTGAGTGTATTGTAAAAATTATTTTAAAGAAACATGATTCAACAAACCATGGCTTGTTGTAAATGTGCAAATCCATTACCTTTCTTATAAGATTGTTTACTAAGACAGCTTCTAAAAATGTGTCATAGCCAAAAATCCTGAAAAAACCTCCTCAATGATTAAGTTTATTATATAGTGTTTGTTAATTTATCTCACTCCTTGAATCAAGCAATGATATCACAGCCTACAACTATTATTAAAACAGAATAGAAATAGAAATCAGCATTCTGAGTTGGATAAATGAGAAGTATAGACAGTTCTGTAAACCATTGGTTTTCAAATGGTGGTCCATGGACCTCTGGGGAGGGCCACGATGTCATCACATGGGGTCTGTGAAGGCTTGAAGAATGTTATGATTTAAATATTGAGTTAAGTCTTGGTGGTCCATGGCCATGGTATGTGGCCACGAAAAGTATTTAAGGGGGGGGGGTTCTGTGATGAAGAAAAGTTTGAGAACCACTGCTGTAAACAATTCTTATTATTTGTATTGAAACTACAGCAATAGCAAAGTGACCTTTTCCCCCCAAATAATTGACTATGCATTTTTGAGATTATGTTAAATATGCAAACAAACAAATGGGTGGAAGTGCAGTATCAGCAGACACCATTGCTGAAAATTGTGGATACCTTTGGGGTTAGTCTGAACATTAGCCATGGTTTGAGAGAGGCTACTTGCTTGAGGGATTTCATTCTTTTACCAATAGACAAAAGTTCCCAGTCTTAGAGAAAGAAACCACTTTCAGACTTTGCAGATTGATAAAGAACAGGGTAGTTTCACTACGTTTTAGGTATACCATATTTGAGAGCGATATAACAGTGTGAGATACAGGGTTCCATGCTGAATTGGTGAATGAACCCCTAATTATATCGCAACCTGTTTGTCCAGTAATACTGTTCATGCAAAATCAATATGGCATTTCTAAATATGAAACAATTGTGAATATGCTTTAATACCGGTAGTCAATGGAGAATTCATTTTAGTTTTCAGCAAAGAAAAAAAAAATACATAGATTGGAAAGGTTAAATACATGTTCATAATTTTACTTATACAGGTCAGATTTCACTCCAAGAATAATGAACAAAAATTATGCAAAATGGTACAAACTTCTATATGCATTCTGAATTCAATTAAAAGTCCAGGATACCCAAGTTGTTTAGGAAACAGTTAAATATGCTGAGGGATTATTTAAAGGAAGACAACTTTTGTACAAATATTGTGTTCTATAGCACCAATAAAATAAACAACTCCAGTCAAATCCAACTTTATCAGACATACATTTGAATTTAATCCCATTGATTTTTATTGCCTAAATCAGTTTATACTAGAGTAGGCTAAAATGTTTCATTTGTCAGTAATCATTTAGTTTTACCAGCAATGGCAACAAAGAGTTCTAACAAAAGAAAGTGCTTCATTTTGATTTGTTTCCATTTATTTCCAGCACAAAATTTTTGTATTAACCCAAAATTTAGTGGATATTTATCAGAGGGAAATGGATGTGACAATTAAACTTTCAGTAAAGGGAGACTTTATTTAGAGACTGCCTTATTTAGCTACTGTTTAGTTCTGCAGTGATTTTAAAAAATGTAACTTTGTGGTCTATTCTCACATTTACGACCTTTGCAGCTCTGTAAAGCAAAAGAAAGCTGAAGTAAGCACAGTCTCAGTTTCACTTTATGACTGCTTTGCTTAAGGATCAAGTTGCCAGTCCAAGGTGTGATTTTTAAATGAGGACTCTATACCAATATTCTTCCCTTTGTTTTTGTTTTTCAGAAAAATGCTATCCTTTCAAATACAATTGTGATAGAAATACATGTAATAATTATATTTATATTAATAAACACACACAGTTAATATAATGTAACAAGAAATAATTGCGTGTGTATATTTATAACATAATAAGGATCTGTTGAACAAATTGCTAATGGCAGAAAACAGAACAGAAGACTTAAAGCACACCCTAATCATCTGTGTGTTCCATTCTCTTTGAATCTCAATTCCCTTTGGAAATAGGATTTACTGGAATAGCACCACAAAAACAGTGCAGACTTTTAGACAAGGGGATGACAGGAAGAACCCAAACATCCTGGAATCCTTATATAACCTATGAGAGGGGAAATGCTGCATTTTTGTGACCTGAGTCAGATCAGCAAATCCACGACTTCCATCTAACTAAGTAAATGTCTGACTGACTGACTGACTGACTGACTGACTGACTGACTGTCTGTCTGTCTGTCTGTCTGTCTGTCTATCTATCAAACATGCTCATGAGAACATACTCTATAAATGCAGCTATTCCACACTTATTCATCTTAGAGGAAGCCCTGATGAACATGAGATAACAGATCTTTATATAATATTTGGTATTTGGAAGATTACCTGGTTACTACTCATGAAAAAACATTTTTTGCAAAATCTGCAATTTGCCAAATCTCATCAACAGCTTGAGTGAGAAGGGCCCTCAGTGAGCCAGAATACTTAAAAACAGCTAATCAAAACTCCAGACATTTCTCCTTTGGTTAGCATTTTATCAGGCAAATTGTACAAAGCCATGGTTTAACTTCAGTGTGGTTTGCTGATTAAAATGAAATTGGTGATAATTAGTTTGATATAATGAAGTTTATACCATACATACATATGTATGATTTACAAACCATGAAACTATAGGCACACTATGCATTAATATAATCACAATCGTATTATGGTTCAGAATGAACCAAATATAAACCAAAGCACCTCCCCAACCTTTATAAACCTAGGTTTCCTCTCTTCTGACAGTATCTCCAGGGTCACAGACAAAGAAGGTTCGTGCCATTTCTGACTTGCCAGAGATCACTTTTTCAGGTGGAAGTATGAAGACTGAACATATTATATGCAACTTGTATGTTCTGTTCTGAACTTATTATATGCAACTTGTATGTTCTGTTAATTTTAGCCTATCTTCTAGCTTTTAGGATTGAAACGGGGCTTGTGTCAGTCAGAACAAGTGAGACTTTTTTTCCTCCTTAGACCTCTTAGATGAAAATCAGTGATCAAATCAGCTGAGACTTTTGCACCCAAAGGGTCCAGCTTTTTCAATCTGAGTAAAATGGATCAGGCATATTAATATTAATGTTGTTCGCCACCCAGTTTCATTTATTGAAGAAAGCTATACAAATTGATTAAATAAATAATACTTAGCCATAGACTTTTCTTCTATGGATTACTTTTTTCTTCTTCTAAAACCATCTAAGCTCATAGTTACTATCTTGTTTGATGCCTATGAGAATTCTGTACATTTGTGAGTTATTGCATAACATCCTTTTATTCTGTATCTATTTTCAATATTTTTTTGGCTGAACCTAAAATTATAACTTATTTGTTTTCAGTGTATGGAAAGCTACCAAACTAAATCATCTCCTTTATTCTCCCGCTGTCTTCACATCTCTTCTTGTGGACTCACTTGACATTTTTTAATTCCATTTTATTTACCATTTGGATCAAAGGAAATTTCTTCTTGTTATTAACTGGAATAGCAAAAAAGGTTTTTGAAAAGTTCCATTTTCTCCAACAAAGGAAATAATAATGGGAAGGGCAGGGGGAAGTAGGGCTGATGAAGAATATATATTTTTTACCAAAATGCGATAGCAGCAATCAAAGTAATTACAATGAACTGGAAAATCCTGGAGCTCGACCATGGTTGCCTTTTCTTTGGAATATATATCTAAAAAGTGGGCTCACTGCTTAAATGGAATATGGGCTCACTGCATAAATGCTTAGACAAACTGCATCTTGAGAAAAAATACACACAATTTTTAAGGCAAACATATTCCATTTCAATTGTTATTAGCTTGGTTCACATGTAGCATGGTTTACTGAATGAACTGCAGGGTCTACTAAACCATAAAAAGAGGATTCAGGCATCACATTAAGCCAATAATAAACAAAATGGCTTAATGTTAAATATGACCCTAAGCCTCAGAAAGGCAACACATTTTTTTTAATTTTACTTAAAACTTGCTAAAACTTTCTGTTTTATGGAAATGATTTTCTTGACAGCAAGCAAGCAGCAGCTTGACAAAATTTCCTAGAATTATATATCCATTATTAAAATGTGTTACTTTCCTTCTCTGTCATGTCAGTAAATAATGAAATAAGCAACATTGGAGAAAGAAGATCAGAAAAGTTGAAAATTTACAGGAAGCAAAAATCTACTGATAGTTTACTGTCAAAAAGAGGTAACTTAGAATTATGAATCCCATTTTCCCCCCACAGAAACTGCAATAGGAAATTGGAACCAATGTCTGTTTGAAAATGGTTTGTGACTAGAAAAAGGGTTGCTTTAATGCTGGAATTGCCAGAATTTTTCTAGTGCTATTATGGAGATACAATTTGCCAATACTATTATAATAAAGTTTTCATCACCATAATGATGTATAATTATTTAAATATAAATATGTATCATGATTAGACTTTGGGGACCATACAATATCTCTCTGAACTGCTGGATGTATTATTTTTCACAAAAAAAGAGCTGTGTTCCATCTACAGTTAATTGCCCTGGACCACTTGTGCAAATTTAATGCACTATCACACCAAAATACTTGTTTCAAATTAGTGTGATACCTAATTGTTAAATATATCACAGCAGGCATCTGAGGGTCTTAAATGTTTTGCTCTCCAAACAGTTTTTTGAAGACAGATCCAGATTTTACTATCAGGTTTATATTCAGGGCATGTCAGATCCTGCTAATAGGCTCAGCTGAACCATTTATCTTGCAGTTCCCACACAACCACCCAAGGGGAAAAAAGACAGATGGAAGTCAAGAGTCCCTTGTGCTATTTCTGAAAAGAGAGCAATGATTTTTTGTTGTTGTTAAGAAGAATAAATAAATATAGGACTAAAGCAGTTGCTGGTAGTCTTGCAGGCTTCCTGTAAGGGGCTAAAGTCACATTAAATGCATCTTTTGGAAAAACAACAAACTTATTTTTCCCCTCCTCTATACTAAGCCAGTTCAAACACATGGTTTGATTAAAATGGTTAAAATGGAAAGTGACTTTAAAAAAAAGATGACAAAGTTGAATTAACATTATTCAGCTCACATTATATTACGTATTAATATTTAATGAAATTTTAATGCATACAAAAATAGCTATATTGGGGTTAAGGTATGGAACCTCCAGATGTTTTTGCACTACAATTTTCGTGGATTACTGGGAGATGCTAATGAGAATAATATCTTAAAAAATGAAGGGCATCAAGTTGCCTTCCACTTGCCTGTATTAAGCCAAATTCAGACAAGAGTTTCATAGTGCATAAGAGCAAAATGGGACAGAAAGGAGGAATTAGAGATGGGTGAACCAGATGTATTCTAGTCCATATCTCTTGTATTTCTCATAAGTCCATTCTGATTCTCTCCATATCGATACATAATTTTTCAAAGCAGAAAAAGAGATTAACTGAATTCTTTAGAAAAAAAACAAATGCTATTGATTTCCCCGACAACATATTAGTTCAGGTTAGCTTATTTCATTTAAGACAAAAACAGGTAGACTCTTCATTTTTTAATAGACCAGATGTACTAACTTTAACAAAAGCTTAGGTACCTACTTAACTTCTTAATGTTTTTGAAAGAAAAACAAGAGAATCAAACTATTGTTATTAGAAGTCTCCCTAATTTTGATGAGGGATCTTAATAAACACCAGGGGTCACCAGGGGTAAAAATTGCATTTGGCCCCATAAGGTGTAGATTGCCAACCTCTGATATAAAAATCCATGAAGACTGTATCCAGAAGTAAAAACACATATCCAGCCTATGTAATTACTTCTTTACAAATGCTGCTAATGAGACCATCTTAAAGCAGCTCACACACATCATAAAAATGGCATGTGAACTGATCCAAAATCTTCACTGTATTTGTAGGGACTTTATAGACAATAGGAATGGGCTTGTGCTCCTGTATGCACGATTAAGTCTTCCTATTGTCTTCCACTCCCACTCAACATAAAAATTAATGCATTTTATCTTTTATTTCTCTATGGAGGTCTAACTATTCATGTGATTTGAGAGAGGTTATGCAAATACTCCCATAACACTGTAGTAATTATAATGCTCCATTTAATAAAACTCTTTTCCCATGCCAATGTGTAACATGAAATCTGCCATTTGGATTTTGAATGAAGCAGGAATTATTATGGGCATATTTAAACTGCTGCACCATGTTAAAGCCATATAGGAACACTATTTAAAATGTCACAGAGTTTTTCTATTGTAATAGAATCAGTATTGTATACTCACATATGCCGTGTTACAGATAACAAAACCTAAACAGCATGGCCAACTCACTGAATTAATACATGCAAGACATTCACAGTTCAGGTACTGAAAAATATCTTCAAAGCATTTCTGCCCCTGAAGACCAGGAACTTATTGTGCAGTTCCTGGCCTTCTAGTACTATTATCGCATATATGAATTATGTTTAGGAAATATGTGGCATTAAATAAGTAACATAAAAGCCCAAAGATGGTGATTTCTAGACTTCATATTCAGTAATAGTAGTTGTAGCATTTTTATTTAGTATGTGTGTATATCTAAACACAGTGAACACCTATTTTTGGATCACCTTTCTTAGATCAACTGCAAGCTGTAAGTATTCTTTTGTTCTTCAGCACTTGGGTTCTCTTCCTAATGTATTTAGTAATGTCTAGGTAAAAACAAATTCATTTTTCTGAGTGCTAAATCTTTAAAATGGAGATTTGGTGTCTTGCCCTTTGGTATCTGTGTTTTTAGTTATCTGTAAATGCCATCTCATGGGGGCCAACTATTTTAGATGAGCGAACAGATATTTTAAAAAAAAGAAATCCTTCTTTTTTATGGCTAAGACTGCACTCTATACAAATCCTACTTTGTAGAGACTCACTGTATCTATCTGGAACCTAGTGATCCTTTTCCCCTCTGTTGTAGATTGGGGTGCTGGATTCTAGCTTGTGGTACTGGAAGTTAGAGATCAATAACTTACCATTTAACAAATGGCTGCCTTTCTTGATATGGTCAATTATCAATCATCTATTAAAAGAGATGTTAATCAAATTGCCCCTTCTAGCTCCCAAGCATGCTGTCTACCATCCTTTGTCTTTTCCCTTGGCATTTTTATTTCCAAGAATCTCTGGACGCCAATGTGGGCCCAGATGTATTAGCATAACTGAGATGATGCCAACGCTCACATTTCTTGTACCAAACATTTCTGAACATAATTAGACATATTTTTAATTAGTAGGTGAAATATATAGTCCATATATTCTCCAGGAATTCACAGTGGCTTATATGGGTATCTCTCTTTAATGAAATTTAATCCCTGCAGTTACCTTGTGAGGTACGGGTAGGTTGGGTTAAAAAGAATTACTGGTCCACACTCAGCCAGTAAGTTGTCCTGGGTTCAAAACCACATTCAGCCAATCTCCTTGGTTTTAATCCAACTATATTGGATAAGGATAACTAAGGAGCCCTAGTTGTGCAGTGGTTACAATGCAGTATTGCAGACAAACTCTGCCCACAGCCTGGAGTTTGATCCTGATGGGTCTCAAGTTGACTCAGCCTTCCATCCTTCTGAGGTCGGTAAAATGAGAACCTAGACTGACAATATGCTGACATTGTAAACTGCCCAGAGTGTGCTGTAAAGCACTATAGAGCAGTATATACTGTAAGTCTAAATGCTATCATGAAATGTTAGCCCTAAGAAAATTGCCATGCAATGTTTAATTTTTCCATACTTAAAAAAAAACCATAATTGTATTGGTCTTTTATTATGTTTTTATACTCTTGTGGGTATTTGGTTTATAACATTTTGTTGTATTTACACTTCAGTTGTTTCAGTTCCTAACTGAGTAGTGATCTGAACTTGGGTTTCCTATCCCAAAATTAGACCTTCTAGCTACTACGCCTAAGATCTTGAAAGAAGGTAGACTTATAAACAGATGTTACACTAAGATAAAAAGGGAAGTTGGTATGTGTTCAATCTCTCTGCAAGGCCACTCTTGTGAATAAAGAAAATACCAGTTGAAGCCAAGCAGCAAAATCCTTTTCTTGCTGGGGACTGTCAGCTGCAGCAATCTTATTTCCTTTTTGTAAGTGTAACAGAAGGTATAGGTAGCATGGGATAATCAGAACCTAGAGTTTTAGATTAAGGTGACATTTTGCTCTAGATTTTGAACCTTCACAAGGGAAGGAAAAGAAATGGAAGGCAATTTTCACAATAGTTCATGGCACAGCTTGACTGACAGTGACCTTTTGAGTTTGTTTTGAGCTGAGTTTTTATCTTCCCCCTGTTTTTAAATTATTCTCACCTGGCTGAGGACCTTAAAAAAAGTAGAGAATGTTTTTTTACTATGAATAGACAAGGCATATTTCCTCTCAGGCAGAAAAAAGCACAATTGAGACACTGGCGAACTCAGTGCAGGAAGCTACCTGTTGATTAAATCTTAGTTGTTGTTTCAGGACTTGTCTAAGCTCAACTAAGGCTTTTAAGAAATCTGAGGAATCGGGCAATTCCATAGTTTCACATTCACTTGCTATCACTTTCTAAACTTGAATACTTGGCTGAATAACCATATAATCAATAGAAAAATTTGAAGCCAAACTTTTAGAAGATGCATCCTCAGGTCAGAAAGACATAAAAGGAGGTTTCAAGGGTTTCCTCTAAATTAGGGTAATCAGAGATTCTTCGCACCCAGAGTCTGGGTAAATACTCAGTTGATCTTCTGACCCCAACAGTCTGTTAATCTCATCTCCACAACAGTAATGTTGAGAAATTATGACAATGACTGAGCTATACTACCAGCTATCCTGTGGTCATGGCAACTGGGAGTGCTAGCTAATCATTATGGCAGTTGAAATCCAATACCTCTGCTTTTATTTTCTTTATGAAGAAAGTAAAAGCTGATCCTGTTGATCATCTACTTGCTAATGAGATGTTGGCATTTATAACTGAAGAAAGCAGGGAGATGAAGGAAAAGGAGAAAGCAAGGAAGAAGATGCACCTTAATGCTAACAGTATTTAAATAAAACATTTCTACTACTTCATCCCCAAGTGGATTTTTATGATGGGGAGATTATAGTAATCAAATATGGATTATAATCTGGAAATTGTTTTTCTTTTGACAACAGAATGATTGAGGCAGAAAAATGCATCTGTTGTACAATGTGATATCCCACAGTTGGGCTCCAAATCAGAAATCAAGAAATATTTATGAGTGGGACATTTTTCAGGTATAGTAAGTGTTTATTCATTGTTTCCAGTTTCAAATAACCAAAAATTTGGGTACTCTCAATGGCAAGAGAGCATGGCCAACAAGAATAACATAAACTAAGTCAAACTAAGAGAGTGTCCAAAATCACTCTATTCCATGACCTGGGAAAATAATCAAATTGTTAGTAATTTCCAAAATGTCGTGAGGATGGGAACCACACAAATCTCTGGAAGGAAAACATTCCAGAAAGCGGGCACTGCAACAAAGGTACACCTTCTGGTGTCAGCCTTGTGAGCTAGTTCAGACACATCCAGATGCACCAATCCTACTTTACTGTAAGGTTACATTAACAGAATCTTGCAAGACTAAAAATATATCACCTGTCCTCTCTTTTCAGTCTTTGGTAAACTAGGGATTGTCCCTGCTGAAATGCTTTCCATGATTTTCCCCCACTTGCAAACCGAGTTGCCCCTTATCAGACTATTGCTCAGGCTGTGGGTCTTCCAAGATCATTCCCACCAGAGGTGGGCTCCTCCTGGTTCGGACCGGTTTTATAGAACTGGTAGTAACTTGGTGGCCTGGGTCACTAGAACCGGCAGCGACCCAGGCCTGCCACGCCCCTGAACCGGTTCTTTCGGCGGCACCATAGGCGGCGCCATCTTGTTTTTTGCTCCTGCACATGCACAGCTTTTTTAAAGCAGTGCATGCGCAAAGCGCGCACGCACACTGCGCCTGCACGAAGCGCCCACACGCCTGCGCGCCGCATCACTGAGCGAACCGGCAGCGAAGAAAAGCAGAACCCACCCCTGATTCCCACATACTATTACATTTGATAGATGGGGCCTGGTGTGCTTAATTGCTTGACAGGGCTTGAAAGGGCAAAAACAATTGGAGATATCTAAAAATAGCTCAGATTTAGAGTTATTCATACCACCCTAACAATGTTTTTCCTTTGAAATATATATTTCTAGGAACTGTTAAATAGATCTTGACACAAGATGGTTAAGAACTACCCATAACTTCAAATTCATTTATACATGCTGTATCCCATGTTCTCTCTTCAAGAATATGCTTCCCCTGTTGCTAAAGGGACTCAATGCATTTTTAGTAAGTAAAATACCTCTCAGCAAAAATTTCCTCTCATATAATGTCCACTTCAGAATAAATGCATTGCTTCATGATGTATTAATAGTGCTCTTTTTAAGATGTTTAAAACCACGACTGAATTGTTTAATATAATTAATATTATCCATTTAACATCATCATCATCAGATCTTATGTTCATGGAAGATTTAGTCCTTGAGATTACAATTTAGCTAAAGAAGGTGGGGGGAATTTCAGTATGTGCAATTAAATATCATCCCGAAAAGCTTATTTATGAAATAAGATTTCAATATTAACCAACAACATTGAAGACAAATATAACAGCAGCTTCATTGACATTCATTCTATTAACGGCAGGAATAGGATTTAATAAAATCAGGCAAATAAATCTGTGCTACTCCTTCAGTAAAAGGAAAGCTCAAATACCCGATTGATTAGTCTTTTCTATTGATATTAAAATATTATTAAAATGTTTAACTTCCCTTATTGATTTTTCAAATTTATATAGCTGCCCATCTCACAAATCAAGTGACTCTGGGCATTGTACAACAAAGTTAAGAAGCATTGTAAGTCAATTACAAAACTTCGTTAGTCAATTAAATATTGAGACACAGAAGTAGCACAGCTGGATCCTACCATTAGTCCACTTAGTAGGGCTATGCAAGATCTTCAAGGGAGTATTTCAAAAGGATCTGCAGGAAGGGTTTTTAAAAAAAGGCAAGATGGCTTCGTGTGTGTGATTAGAGGCCCTTCCCTTTTTGATATAATATGTGAAAAGGGACAGGGTTTTGATCATGGGTACTGGGTACCCTCATTGTGCTTCATTTCAAGAAAGGCCTCTTCCTACCTTCCCAGTGCTGGACACCTACATTTGCTTTCTCTGCAATACAACTTTCAGTAACTTATATGAGTTGTACATATCTTTATTTAGGTAGTTTGGAGTAATATATACATCTCAATTTTATTGTAGAGATGTTTGCTTCTAAGCACGTTTATCAGATTAACTATTTGGTATTTCTGCATACAATTTTAAAATACTGAAAGAGGGGAGTGAGGCAAAGAAACTATACATTTTTTAAAAGAAATAAATAATAAAAGTAATATACGGCGCAATGTTGTACATTAAAATATATGGAGACCTCAGTTTTTTATCAAATGCATTCCAAACAAATGTGACTCCCTACCCATTTAAAAAGCAATTTGTGGTTTGATGCAAAGATTACTGAAAGAGAAAGCAATCAGCAACTCCTTAAACATGTTTCAGGGAGATTGAAAAGCAGTTTGCAGGGAAGGTCTATAAAAGCATTTTCTAAACAAAATGAGTGTGCTGATTGCAAAGTACATAGTTGTATATGCTGAAATGCAGTCTGCACACATTTAGTCCAAATATGAAAATAATTTCATTGATTTTTTTTCCCAAATAAACTTAGCTAATTGCTCCTTTTCAAATCAATACATGAACTGGAATCCAGTTGTCTGTGACATTCGCACAAAAATATGTCTGCGCCTGTATGTGTATCTGAAATGGTAGAATAAAATATGCAGAAAACTGCATGTATTGCTGAAAATAGCACAAATAATTTAAACTGGGCAAAATTGCTTATAGATATGCATATATTGAGGATAGACATAAAATGCATAACACCAACATTTGTTATGTGAACTTTAAAACAATTCCCGAATTGATGCAAAATGGATGAAAAAGCATTTAAGCCTTTAAAAAATTGGAAACAGAATAGTCAATATTTTTGGCTTCTTGTAAAGGACCTGGGAAATACGGTAATAATTGATAATATATTTCTGTTAATAATCCTTTGCTCTCTTTTAGTCCTGGGGACCCTAGAGTGGGAGACCATGAACCCAATTAATTTTTTGGCACTAAGTCTCTTTATTGAAAAAGCCTTATACCATCCCTTGTGCATCATATTTCTTACCATTCAAAGCATCACACTAAAAGACCTAAAGATTCTTACAATTGTTCATAATTATAGTTCAACAGATTACTCCATGGAGATATCTGATGTGATTGCCATGTGATGAATTGACAACGTTTTTCAGGAAATGTTCATTTTAATCCATAATCCTCATAGTCCTTGTAAACAAGTACTAATCACAATCACTATTCCTGAATGAATGGGTGGTAGCAAAATATTCTTTAATATTTGGAATATATACTCTAATGGCCTTTTCAATTCAGAATGTTGTATAATTTCCCCCACACACACATTTATTCCTGATTCACTATCATCATTCCCTAGAACAGGGCTGTCACACTCAAGGCCTGTGGGCCAGATCCGGCCTGCAATGTGGCTAAATCTGGCCCATAGGGCTGCCTTGGAAACAGCAAAGGACTGGCCCCAGCACCTCCACCCCGGCCCTGGCCCATCTATAACTTGATGGCTGCCATCCAGGCCGGAACCTTAGAGCTACGGGGTTGCCCTGCAGCCAGCGAGGGACTGCCCCGCCACTTCGGCCCCACCCCCTGGGCACTCGCTGCTTCCTGTGCACATGCCCAGGGGGCAGGGACGAGGCAGTGGGGGCAGCCCCTAGCTGGCTCCATGGCAGCCCTGCAGATCTAAGGCTCACCATGTTCCAGGCTGGATGGCCGCCATCTAGTTATAGATCAGTGCCATGCCCACCATCAGCACCTCCATGGCCTGCTTGTTGACCCGACCTTGCAGCCCATGTGGCTTCCCTCTCACTGGGACCACTCCCACTCCACGTGGGAAAGCCACAGCTGTGATAAGCACGGTCACCGGCAGTGCTGCCAATCTCTCCCCCTCCCCTCAGAGGAAGGAAGGAAGGAAGGAGATGAGAAGGAGGGAGGCAGGGAAGGAAGGAGAAGAGGGAGGGAGGGAAATTGGAAGGAGAAGGAGAGAGGCAAGGAAGGAGGAAGGAAATGAGAAGGAGGGAGGCAGGGAAGCTGGCCATGCCCCCAGCCCCCCCCCATGGTCAACCACAACCCTGAGGCTGCCCTCAATGAAATCAAGTTTGACATCCCTGCCCTAAAACATAATATACAACAATCAAGAACCTATGAATTCCTACTTTCATACATATCCACAACCGTCTAGATGACACTGGTTCATACTTCATGACATACCTTTTAGCCCTTCCATTTGTAATTAAACCTATATTTTCTATACAGTGCATTCATAAAGTATTCAGACCCCCCCTTCACTTTTGTCAATTTTGTTATGCTGCAGCCTGATTCTACAGTTGTTGAAATTCATTTTTTTTTCTCATTAATCTACATTCATACACCATAATGACAAAGTAAAAACAGAATTTTAGAAATGTCTGTAAATTTATTAAAAAGAAAAAACTGAAATATCACATTGGCATAAGTATTCAGACCCTTTGCAACAACACGTGAAATTTAGTTTTAGTGCCTCCCATTTCTCTTGATCTTGCTGACATGTTTCTACACCTTGAATGGAGTCGACCTGTGGTAAATTAAATTGATTGGACATGATTTGGAAAGGCACACACCTCTCTATAGAAGGCGTCAGAGCTGACAATGCATACTGTAGCAAAGCAAAAGCCATGAGGTCAAAGAAACTGCCTGCAGAGCTCAGAGACAGGATTATTGTAAGGCACAGATCAGTTACAGGCTACAATAAAATTTCTGCTGCACTGAAGGTTCCTAAGAGCACAGGGGCAACCAGGACTCTTCCAAGAGCTGGTCGCCCGGTCAGACTGAGCAATCGGGGGAGAAGGGCCTTAGTAACAAAAGTGACCAAGAACTCCCCCCCCCGACCTCCATTTTTGCTGGCAGAGGGCTGCAGGAGGCCATCACGGCTGGCCACACACTCCCAGCCACACCCACCCTGCCTCCCGAGGTCAAACACAACCTTGATGTGGCCCTCAATGAAATCGAGTTTTGACACCCCTGGGCTAGATGGAAGCCTCTCCTCAGTGCAAAACACATGAAAGCCCACTTGGAGTTTACAAAAAAGCACCTGAAGGACTCTCAGACTGTGAGGAACAAACTCTAAGCAGGCTTGCATGCTCCAAGGTTCCTTCCAATTCTGTAATTCTATGATAGCCCACTAATAATTACTAGTCATTTATAAATATCAATCTTTATCTGTACAAATATGTGCATTTAAGCACAAGTGCCATTTTAAAGTCAAAGAAAATAGATTTTCTAAAAGATTCCAAATAAAGCATCTGATATTAACTTTGGGGGGGTGAAATCTTTTTAAAAAATAATTATAAGAAGGAGTCTCCTCTGTTAAAAAGGATGAATGGAGATCTGCATCTTTATATGAACATATTTTAAGTGTTCCTAGAATAAGTGTCATTCCACTTAATAAGAATAATTTTTAATTGCCACATAATATAAACAGAAATGAATAAATAAATGAGCAGAACCTGGGACGTGGTAAGAAAGGGAGACCTTTTCACTGGTGTATAACCACATCAGGATTTATTGAATCACAGCAAGGGAAAATTGCCTCTAAATGCCGGCCCAGAGGAAAAACAGTGAAAACGGTTGAAAAAACATTGGAAAGACATTGATCTAATTTCATGAGCTGAAAACAGTTGCATGTCCCTGTGGCTCCAGGTTCTCTTGTGGCCCTTGGAGCTATTCTGGCAATAGTTGATATTACTGGTTTCCTGCCATTTTGAAGTAAGAGTACTACAAAACTGGAATCTAGCCCACTGTTGGCCTAAAGCCACAGATGCACTTTCATTAATCATATCATATAATCGCCAATCCAATGTAAAGTTTTCTAAATTGTCTGTTGTCCAGTTTTTCCTCTTCTTCAAATGTATGCCTCATTTATGAGAGAGAAAAAGATTATTACAATCCTCTCTTTCTATGAGAAATATTGAAGCTACAGAGCAATCACAGGATTATGCTCAAGACTAGGAGAGTCTCATTCCCTCCAGGCTTAAAGCTGTAATATAGGTCACAGCAATTCACTGTGAGCGCAGCCTGAATATATGGCTTTCAAAAATGGTGGGGCTGATGGCTGGCTGGCTGCTTGGCCCAGCAGATAATAGTATAGTCATTCATGATCAACAAAGCCAAAAAGGCTTTTCATGGCCTAAGGGAACACCACATGATCAACATCATCACAGCATAGTTGCAGCTCAGCTGGTTTACTGAAATAAGCAAATGCTGTAACTACTTTTTACATTTTACACTGCAGTTACTTTTATTATTTTAATATTCATAGATGAATCCACTTCTCCATGTCCTCTTTTATGTGCTAATTTTATACTGTTTCATAATTTTGTCGTGCTGTAATCTCATACATTATTACTATTATAATATTATACTGATTCTTTGTAATAATGAGGTTGGGAAAAAAGGACAATTGTTTCTCTGGGCAGTTTAAAATATCACACATTACAATATAAACATCCATACAATATATAATGGTATAAACCATCAAGTTTCTAAAAATCAAAGATAAAAATAGCTTCAAAATATATAGAATAAATAAATAGCACATAAAACATAAAATCTAGAATTCCAATGTGGAACCGTCATTAAATCAAACTCGGGGGGAAACTATGAAGACCGGGAAAAGAGTAATTGAAATGGTAGTTGTGTCCCTGGGAAGCTCATTCCAATAGCAAAATCTTCAAATGGAGAAAATCCTCTCTTTTTGTAATTCATTAAAAATTATTCTCTTCTCCAGAAACTCAACTTTTATCCATACACTTAGCCAGAGAAAGTTGCTTTAACACTTTCCAAAATTATCCAAATTCAAGTAGACTACCCTTTCTCCTAATTATGTCTCTTATAACCACAAAATTATGCTCTTCCTTTAGAAATAAGTATTTCTAAAATTAAACAAATATTGTTACCTGTAGAACAACTGCAAAAATCAATATAATTAACTAGTCTGACATCTACTACCGCATAGATTTGGTAGCCCCATTGGGTCCAGTACACATAACAAAGTAGCTATGTGTAATATTTGTCTGATATAGTCTCCAAAAGAAGAGAACATGCAGAAAAAATAAATACATCCTTTTCATCTGCTAAATTATCTGTATAAATAATCACATTGCAGTATAAATTACTACAATTGCTATACGTATATACTGAATTCATTCAAAGTGAAGAAATTGTACCAGGTATTCTTTATGTCTTCTTAATCTCTTCTTTGGTGTTAATTATTATTGAGCAATTCAATCTATACTGTGTTCAATACTTTCTTCTTCCGATTTCTACCTAAACGAAAGAACACTGCCTTAAAGAAGGGCTGTTTTCTGTAAATTAGTGCATCTTGCTTGTTTTCCTAGGCCAAACTTTCTTCTATAGGAGTGAGGAAACTGTGTCCATGTCCTTCACTGAGGCTGCTGGGAGTTGTAGTTGTGCAACATTTTAGAGTTCCAAATTCCCAATTCTTTCAGTAGAGGAAGTAATTTCCAATTGAGAAATAAGATGGAAGAAATAATACAAATGTTCCTTGATCTCTGGTTCAATTGTTCAGTTCAGCTGGATTGCAAACCTGAGATTTACTGATACAGGGAGAAGAAAGTGAGCATTTGAGACAACAAAAAACTTGTCTTCAGACTAGAAGATGGCAATCTTTTCAAGCGATTTGGTTGTTCTTATGTTTTGATGTGGCTGTTATTGTTGATTAATATTACAATTGGGATTACATTATGAATAGAATTATAACTATAATTAAGTTGCTGTGATATATTTTGTTATTTTTGCTATTATTACTACTATGGAATATATTTCAGAAAATAATCATAACCTGGAATCCAATAACAAAAACTGTTTCTTTTTTTAAAAAAGAATTCTTTTGAACCGAAAGCCAATGGTGGCACAAACTACAAGTGTTTTTAGAAAGGAAACAGCATTACATTTTGTTGTAGTGAGTTACTGCCTGATAACTAGCTTTTATCTACAGCTTATTACTGAAGTCTCTGTAGCTATTTCTTTGAGCCAATAGAAATAAATAAAATGTGCTGAAACAGTCTCTAGCACATGATAGCAGACACCAAAATAATGATATATGTATGGTGACGCTATTGCCACCTTACATATTTGTGTCCCAGTGTCTGATGCATATATTTAAATTGCATTTGTTTGGTTGTTTGCCCAATAGATGTCCATGTGTCTGTATTAAATAAAACCAACAAATAAGTAAATAAGAAAAGCATTGACAAGGTGCAACATCTCGCCTGTTTGTTTTGGGAATTAGTGCTATTAAATGCAATTATATTTTCTGCAGAGTAGCCCCACATTTAAATTTAAATGCTGCCATCTTGTGGGATTATTGATCTCTTACTTTATGCACATTCATTAACAAAGTATGTCCATAATAATACAAGCAAACACTTAAACTGCATTGAGAATGAAAACTGAATTGCTTACAAAATAATTAGCATGCTCTGTATCTTCTGCAGTTCATGTCTTCTAATCTCATTCATTATTCTTTTTTCTCCTCCAATTAGGGCTGAGTTCATGTTCCTATTTCATGCAACTGATGAAGTTGATTATAGCTCACAAAAACTGATAATGTAATAAAGTGTTCAGTTGGTTTTGCTGTAGAAAACAAGATATCACCCTGGAAACATTCATGCAACTGATGAAGTTGATTATAGTTCACAAAAACTGATAATGTAAGTACTCTTCTCCAATTGTGTGTCTTCCAAATGGTTGTGATAATGACTCCAATTGTAATCTATAACAAGGCTCAATTGCCATATGTTGAGGATTATAAGAGTGGGAATTCAGGTTTGGGGTCAATTAGACTTTATTAAGATCCCAGCAGTATAACATTTCATCTTCTTCCTCCAGTTTAACTCTTATGATTTTTCTACACCGTTTGTTATTAAATAGTATAGTTACAACTTCTTCCTTATGGTATAGCATATTAAATTATAAATTACCCACAGCGGAAATATCTTTTTGTTTTAAACAATAATTTGATTCAAGGCTACTTGAATGTTATTATAAGATTGCTCACACTACTATCATGACAACACAGTCTTGGTGTAAATCACAGATTTATTATTATTATTATTATTTGATTTAGAAGGATTTTCCATAAATTAACAAGTACTTTACTATCATGACCTAAAGAGCTAGAAACTGGAGATTAGAGTTTAAAAAAGAATGTAGTAATGTGCAGTTAAAATTATGTGTGAGTACGCTATAGTAGTTAGATTCACAGTCTAAGACTGGTGAAAACTTAATAAGTCAGGTCCTAACCAAGGACCTAAGAATTATTAAGGTAACAACTAAAAGAGCAGACTGGTTGTTGTTTTTTATAGAATTAGGGTATTATAAAAAAATAAAGATATCAAGAATAAAACATGACCTCATCTCCAATGCCCTGTTAGTGGACCTTAAGTGGCCCTGGACTCCATTGGCTGCTGCTACTGAATGCCAGGTTGGTCTGTAACAAAGCCTCCCTGTCCATGATTTGAGATGCACGAGGGGGCTAACCTGGCATGACCAAAATTTAGATATCAAGATATGAAAATGTGGTTTGACAACTATGTTAATGTGGTCACAGTTGAATACATTTTTCTTTAAAAACTGGTGCTAGTGTAGCAAGGACTGGAAATATCTGTTAAGATATTCTATCAATTCATGATAAATTAGATAGGTAGACTTGTATTCTTTCTCAGGGCTTTTGGTGGCGGTCTTTTTTATATTCATCACAAGCCCTGTTGGAGACAAATAAATTTACTGCAAATTGTTATCAGTGTCACCAGCACTGATATTCAAAAGAAGCTACTACTGTAATCAACAGAAGCTCCAAATTACCAGTATTTCTTCTTCATTCAACAAGTACAGCTCTTTGCTTGTCCATTTTAGCACTTCTTTTAACATCTTAGAGGTGTTAGTCTGGAATGTAAGTCAATTTAGCTTTTTTTAAAATTGAAAATTCATTTTCTTTAATTCCCTTCTCCTGCAGCTATCAAAGACCATCCTCCAAAAGTTTTTTAAAGACGTCTGATTTTTTTCCTTTGGCGGCATTTCTGAGGCATTTATTTTTGAAGGTGGGGAACAATGCCACTGCTGGCGTTGCTGTTTTCTTATTTGCATCTTTCATCATTTTGAACCCTAACCCTTCCAGAAAGACATAAGGGAGGGATTCCTTTGTGATGTCTTCCTCTGGGATTTCACTGAAACATGGAAAGACATAATGCTGCATCTTGCAGGAGACAAAATGATACAAAGAAAAATACACACAGGGACATTAGTCAACTTCCAACTAGGCAGGATTAAGATCAGCACATTCCATCCATAAAAAGTTTATTGAAATTCTCTTTATAAAGTCTTGACAACTGAGTATAGTGAAGTACAGATAGTCCTCAACTTATGACCCCAATTGAGCCCAAAATTTTTGTTGCTAAGCGAGACAATTGTTAAGTGAGTTTTGCCCCATTTTATGACCTTACTTGCCACAGTTGTTAAGTGAATCACTGCAGTTGTTAAATTAGTAACATAGTTGTTAAGTGAATCTGACTTCCCCATTGACTTTGCTTGTCAGAAGGCTACAAAAGGTGATCACGTGATCCTGGGACACTGCAACTGAGTTAAACATGAACCAGTTGCCAAGCATCCAAATTCTGATCACGAGACCATGGGGATGCTGCAATGGTTGTGAGAAACAATCATAAGTCACAAATGAAGGCAAATATGTGTGTTCCAGGATAATGTTACAAGACCCAATCTGGGTCAGTCACTGGGACAAGAGGTTTAGTCTTCCGAGCTTTCAGACTCATGCTGGAACCTTTCCTCAGGGAACTTCTCTCTACCGGAATATGTGTTTGAGCTATTCTATGCTTCATATTTATGTTGTGCCTTATATGAAGCATAGAATAGCCCAAAGCACATTCCGGTAGAGAGAAGTTCCCTGAGGAAGGGCTCCAGCATGAGTTTGAGAGCTCGGAAGACTAAACCTCTGGCCCTGGTGACCCACCCAGATTGGATCTTGCAGTCATAAGTCACTTTTTTCAGTGCCCTTGAAACTGCAGTCACTAAACAAATGGTTGTTAAGTCGAGGACTACCTATACACTGAAATATACTTGTGGGTTCTTCTTCTATAAGAATGACTATTGTGTTTTTAAATATAAAATCAAATAACATTCTATAAAGTTATTTTACAAATGCAAATCTTGAATAAATTGTTTGAAGATGCATCCAAGATTAACATGAAGATTATGGCCTTCTCCTTCCCTTCCCTTCCTCTCCTCCATCCCAAGATTCAAGTCTATTTGAAATTTAATTCATAGCAGGCCTTAGATTAATCTCCCTCAGTTGGACTCAGCTGACACTTCTAGAATAAATTTCGCAAGACATGTTATCACACCTCTAAACATGCTTTCACTACTAGTAGGTTTTAAGTTCTGAAGATTTTTCTGTTGTCTGTGGAGTCCTCGATGCTCTTTGAGGTTGGCTTATTTGCTTGCAGACTTTCATTATCTGACCAATGCGTTAATGATTTTCACTGATGCGCACTGATGTAATGAAATGTCTGCAAGCACATAACCAGGTTCAGACAGAATCAAGGACTCCACAGTCCAACTCTAAGCTACATATACTCCTTTCTATTTTCTGTTGTCTTTCTCCTTTGCTTTGTATTTAATTTATGGATGTTTGTTTTCATGTTTTTAATGCTGGGTATGCTAACCATCAAATTGTGAAAGATGATTTGCCATTTTTTTATTAGTCTCTTTATTTTTTATAGGAAACATATAAGCTATTTCAAATTCAAATTCAAAACATACTGATAAAAGGCTTTTATACCATCTTTCATTATACTTAAATTCACAGTAGCCTTTAAGGCAGAAAAAATTAAACTACCGGTATTATTTTTGTCAGCTCACCTGCTATCACTGGCTCAATATGTCATGATCCCAAAATGTTCAATTTTATCCATCTTTTAATACATAGGAAAAAGGGATCACATTAGAAATTAAACAGTAGCATCTTCAATACTCCTTCTTTAGATACTTAATGTTCAAAGTGGGGTCTCATTTTCACCTACCACACCCATGGGAACAAAAGAAGTGTTTCCATACTCAAAAATAAAACAAAAAGCCCCAATCCAACTAGACCAGGGGTCGGCAACCTTAAAAACTCAAAGAGCCATTTGGACCCGTTTCTCCGAGAAAACAAAACACCCGGAGCCACAAAACCTGGGTGGGCGTGGCAAACTCGACATCACTCCCACCGAGTCACATGACACCCCCCCCCCAGCTGTGCCTACCCAGGTTTTGTGGCTCTATGTTTTCTATGAGAAACAGGTATCTCTCTCTTTTCCCTCTTTCTCTCTCTCCATCTCTCTTTCTCCCTCTCCAATCTCTCTCCCTCCCTCTCATCTTTCTTTCACTCTTTCCCTCTCCCCATCTCTAGCTCTCTCTCTCACTCATCTCCTTCTTTCTCCCTCTCTCTCCCCTTCTCTCTCTGTGTGCTGAGGAACGATCGCCACCCCTAGCGAAGGCTTCTCTTCGGGCGACCCTCCTCCCCCCCTCGGGTCTCCC
>QLTV01002141.1:805555-818327 GCA_003457575.1 Thermophis baileyi
GTTTGGCTGTCAGCTCAGGCAGCCCGCGAGAGTTTCTTCCCCCTCCCGCCTCTCGCTTGCTCTCTCTCTCTCGTTCTCTCCCGGCTGGGAGCTGCTCTTTTTGCGCCGGGCACTCTTGGGCTCCTCTAGGCTCTGCCTCTGGCAGCCTTTTGAAACGCTCCTGCCTGTGATGGGGTGGCTAGGCAGGGATGGAGGCTCCCCTCTCCTCTTCGCAGCGGAGGTGCTTGTGCGCCGCGACTCTCGGGCACTCGCTGCTTGTTCCTCTGCAGCTACCGTACTGACGTTGCAGAGCCCTGCAGTCAGCTTCCGGTAGAATGCCGGGCCACGCCTCCTTCGCTCGCTCACAGGCTCGGGACGCTCATCCTCCACCTGTCGGAAGGATGCGGGGAGGGCAGGTGGAGGATGCGGGGAGGGCAGATGAGCGTCCCGAGCCTGCGAGCGAGCGAAGGAGGCGTGGCCGGGAGGCAGAGCCGCGGCCCGGCGCTCTGTACCGGGAGCTGACTGCAGGGCTCTGCAACGTCACTACGGTAGCCGCAGATATCAAGATATTTGGTGGTAGTTGTTTTAAAGGCCTTCTTTCATATTACATAACCAATCTAAGTATCACTATATGTTTTCAAAGCATTACCTCACTTTTTGAGAAGGTTAAGCATGGAAAGATATCTTCTTCATAGATTTTATTGAGAAAAGGGCATGTCCTGTCCATGGTAGGATCATCCTTCCAGGATCTGAATTCATTGTATAGAGATATATCAGCCTAACATTGAAATAAAACAAGCAAAATGAGAGCGCAAATCTTCATTCAAGAATCACACTATATACCATAAACTATATTGTACCAAACCATAATTAACAAATGATAGACATTACATAGCACTTGCACTTCAGTGATAAAAATCTGTGGACAGCAGAGCTTTGTTAAGAACCCTGAATCCACATTAATTTGCAGGTGCTTCATTCTTCCACTTAAATCAAGATAATTAAACTCCATCGTACCATTGCATAGCAGCTTCAAGGCAAACTGCAGAACTAGACAAGTAAGGCAGACTTCCCTAAACTGGGTATCCAGTTCAGCAATAGCTATATTGACTGGGAATTCTAAGAATTGAAGTCCACATATCTGAAGAATACCCAGAACAGAGAAAACTGAACTGAAGTATTAGTTAATTGTCAACTTCTACCTTCGGCTTCTTAATATTTACATACATATATGCCATTGTTCATAACTTCAATCAATTTTTCTTTTTTGGATTTAAGAAATATGCAGTGTATAATAGTGTAAGCCAAAGTAGCACCGTACTAAAAAAGTTAACCATTTCTTGGACCACCAATATTTAAAGTTACATGGCAAATATATGCTCCGTTTACTTAGGAAAAGTAGACTAAACATGCTCAATAAATTTCTAACTGGCTGTTGAAAAAAGGGAATATAAAGAAAACTGGATGGTTGAAAGGAATGAAATAGTGGATGGCAGAAGTGGGCTTCACATAATTTAATAACCGGTTCACCCAGAATCGAAAATGTGCGCACATGCGCGCTGCGTCAAAAACACGGCGATTGTATAGGACGGGATAGCGCTGGGGCGGGTGGGTGGGCCCAGCCGCTGGCCGTAACTACCGGTTCGCCCGAACCGGCCCGAACCGGCTGAATCCCACCCCTGGTGGATGGTATAGTTGACTGGCCGACGCAACAAATGGGAGATCTCCTGAACACAGCATATTGTTGAGATTCCTCCAGTTGCCATTAATCCTGCAACTTTTAAAAAAGAGATTCTATTTTCTTTATCTACTTTTTCCTATCAGAATTAACTCCCAATTCTAATCCTACAAAAACCTGACAACTAGCTTGCTTAATATAGGAAGAAGCCTTGTTAAGCCAATGAAACTAAAGGCTAACCCTAAATTACATTAAATGTGCAGCTGTAATTATATCATTCAAACCTCAGTCAGGAGATGGGGGGAGGGGGAATTAGAGTTTCTCCTCAATATAGCATTTCCTTTTATGTGGCTAAAACTGAAACAGGGAAAATCAGTTCCTGTCAAAGATATGTTCCAGTCAAAATCCATTCATATGAATATAGCAACAGATCTAACAAGTTGTTATTACAGATAGACTTTTCTTTAAAACAAAACGTTACAAGTCGCAAACATCATTACTGAAGAGTTTCAGTTGCATGTGGCAGGAGAAGAGGGCTCAAATCATAACCAAGGACTTTCTGTAAAAGCACCCAACAATCTTTGCAATCCCTGAGCTCCATATTTCACCAAATCCCAATTATTAAAATACCTCTTTGCAGTCCTTTACAATTGGCTGCATCATGTTAACTTCCTGGTTATTGACACCCATTGCACTACTTGTACTCTTGTTCCTTGTGTGGCCTTTTCTGAAGGCTGTTTTTCCACTAGACTGAAGCTCTTTTGTTGGTGAAGTTGGAGAAGTAGATAGCACTAATGCTTTCAGAGCTGCTACTTCAGCCTGAAGTACATCAATCTAAATATATATCAAAGGAAAAAAGTGTTAGAAACATGCCATTCTGCATCCTGCACAGTAAGATGAGATACTATTGGGTATTTATTTAATTTATTTAATTTATTTAATAATTTAATTTATTAAATATTTATTTATTTATTTATTTATTTATTTATTTATTTATTTATTTATTTATTGATAAATAAATAAAAACAGAAGACATGGCCCGTTGCCCTTGGAGTTTTCATAAAAAGATGGATGTAAGTATAAGTTTCGCAATTCATAGCCGATATGATTGAAATAAAAAGAACTGCAACCCCAGGAAAAGCAAGATTTCAATGCATAGGTAGCAAACTAGCAACAAGATTGATTTTGAAGGGCAATTAAAATCTGGTATCTTTTGAACTTCTGTATACATGTTATATTTATGTAGAACAGTAATAGAATTATGAAAAATTCTTTTAGTAGGACACACAGACACACCCACACACACACACACATATGTGCTTGACATAGGGACATATATATATTGCTTGACATAGGGAACATAAAATATCTAATTAAAAATAGAAAGAAAGGGGAACTATGAAGGGAACAGTTAAGGGCTATGCTAGTGATTTTTTCCCCCAGGAATTGCTTTAATTCACTCATTTTTATCTTTTGCATTTTTATGTTAATTAAAACTGCAAGCCACTCAGTGTTCAATTTGAACCATAAAAGCAGCATATAAATTGAGCAAATAAATAGATTGATTACACTGATTATTTCAGCAGTGAGCTAAATCTGAAAAGGCTCACCAACTTTGAATACTGATTTAGCTCTTTATGCAAAATAATCATCCAAAAAATAAGAACCCTATTCTCAAATGGTGTGAATACAGTTTCTCACCAATTTCCCTTTAGATTGTTTTGACATAGAATCAACGAAACTGATTTTTGAACTCTGTACATTTGAAATGCAGTTGGGAAATTACAAAAAAGAAGCATGCAGAGAGAGAAAGAGAAATTTTGTAAATGCTATAATATCAAGAATTAGAACTCACTTTTCCTTGTGCTTCTTTCAACTGTTTTTCTGCTGTGGCCTGCTTTATATTAGCTTCTCTCACCATCTTATGAGCTTCCTATTGAAAACAAAGCTCATGTGGTATAATTACTTCACACAGATCTACACTATATATGTAAAATAGAAACCCAATATATTCATTTTTAAAATTCTCTTTTATTTTACTTTTATAAGAAGCATTAGACAGAAATAAGATCTTTTTGGTGATTGCAATTGTGGTGACACAGCTTCTGAAAATCTTATAGTTCACTCTTCAGAACTTTACCCATGCCTTAAAATTACTGAAGTATAGCACAATAATTGGAAAAATGAATTTAAGCAAATTTAAACAGTCACTGAGACTTGATTACCATTGAGAAGCTGTGAAAATTTCATTCTAAAATCAAAAACATAAATTTGAATAACATCATCTAATCTATGGAGAAATTTTCTTCATTTTGAATATGCAACTAGATACAATAAGTTTTTTCCCCGAACGCCATCACTCTGCTAAACAAATAATTCCCTCAACACTGTCAAACTATTTACAAAATCTGCACTATTAATGTTCTCATTGTTCCTATCACCCATCTCCTCCCACTTATGACTGCATGACTGTAACTTTGTTGCTTGTATCCTTACGATTTATATTGACTGTTTCCTAATGTGATTTGATTGCTTATTTGTACCCTATGACTATTATTAAGTGTTGTACCTTATGATTCTTGATGAATGTATCTTTTCTTTTATGTACACTGAGAGCATATGCACCAAGACAAATTCCTTGTGTGTCCAATCACACTTGGCCAATAAAGAATTCTATTCAGAAGCACAAACAATTTCCCAAATTTGCCATTTTAGGGGGGGAAATTAAAGGTTTCATGAAATTAGCCATATCATTCCTAGAGTATACTATAGCAAAGTCTTTTAACAAACCTCAAAGAGGCTAGCAGTGAGTTCTTCCAGTTCCTGGCCAAGTTGATCACGTACTTTGGAAAGCCTCTCGCATTCTTCATCTTTTAGTTTGAGCTCCTATGGGAAAAATATGTTATTCTGACAGTCATAACTGACAGCTTTAACTTGCAAACTCAAAAAGAATATGGAAGTTAGGTTCATGTTATGTGCAACTAGACAGCCATATGCATTTCATTCAGGGATCTGGCTTTTTTTATAACTAATCAAAATGCATAGAATCCATTTTTAATATAAAATATCACAAAGACAACAGGAGATGAAAGTTCTATCTTCTTCACTCCTTTTTGGCTTATATTACAAGTGGGAGAGTTTAAGAAGTAGGCTTCTGACTTAAGGAGCATAGTTCAATATCATATTGAGATTATTAACTATGTCTTTCTAAAGTTATATTAGCCGAGGTGGCGCAGAGCCGAGGTGGCGCAGAGCCGAGGTGGCGCAGTGGTTAGAGTGCAGCACTGCAGGCTACTTCAGCTGACTGCTAGCTGCAGTTCGGCGGTTCAAATCTCACCGGCTCAAGGTTGACTCAGCCTTCCATCCTTCCGAGGTGGGTAAAATGAGGACCCAGATTGTTGGGGGCAATATGCTGACTCTGTGAACCGCTTAGAGAGGGCTGTAAAGCACTATGAAGCGGTATATAAGTCTAAGTGCTATTGCTATTGCTATTAACATATACGTTAAAATCTGAAACCAAAATAAAGCAATAAAAAAACAAGACCAAATCATGTTACATTAAATTGCTCGTATCATTCAAAATAAGAAATTTAATTTCCCTCACTTTTAAAATATTCTTGTATGGGTCAAATAAATCTGAAAGGATATTTTATGATGAATTAATTTCATTTTTAAAGCATAAGCAGTGTATTTTTTTTTACCACCTGAACCACTGATTTTCCAAAACTGAAAATTCCAATTCTTCCTTCCACAAATCAATGTATAACTAATAATTTAATTTCACCTTTTAATAGCTTATAAAATTAAATGGTAAGTTTTCATGCAAGGAAAGCGTTTCTTAAAGAAGTCAATATTGTAAATACTCAGAGAGTGCTAACTATCTGGGCTATACTATTCAGTTAGGAGATGTTTCAGCTGTATATACTAATATAGCTGTATATTCAGCAAGCGTATATTGAAGGAAACTAAAATTCAAAAAGTAATATCTCACAATTGTTAAAATCATCATTAAAAATTAACTGGTTTAAAGTATTGATCCCTTTTTAGTCCAAGTATTCCAATGAAATATTTTCCTGGTATTTTCAGACTTCAATTATACTATGTCAAGTTCTTTTGTGATTCATCTTGCACAGTATCACAGGAGCAGCAAGTTCCAGAAATTTAGAGAGGCCTTTTCCCAAATTATATTGAGATTCTAAGGACTGAATCTTGATACTGCTTACAAAATATCTACTGAATACCTGAATAACAACCCTTTCCACAGCCAGAAAATTCAAATAATCTCAAAAGAGCGATGATAAATAGCTACAGTGGCTGAACAAAAAATGGAAAAATGATAACACAAGGAACCCAGATATAACATGACCTCAATAAGATCCCTGATCCATATTATGTGGCAGCTAACATAGTGTCCACAAGTTGAAGTGCAATTGTCACATCCCCCCCCCTTTTTTTTGCCTGTAATTAATGGCATTTTTTTGAACTGGTGAGACAAATCTGTGGAACTTGCACATATGTAGACACAAACTACTTTTCACAAAATCATAAATCTTCCATATTTGTAGCCAAATCTGAATACAAAAACTGGTTAACTAAAAAAAATATTTCAATTTAGGCCCCAAAGTGTTAATCCTCTACACTTTAACAAGTGTTAAAGATAATGTAGAGCACTAGGGGGCAGTAAATATTAAGAAACGTAAATCAGGGCAATGGCTGCAAGATCCCAGAACAGAAAGGATCTCTCCCTGTGTAGGTGAATCTCAAGCTTCTGGAATCAGTACCGCAGCATGCAACTGCTCAGCATTTCTGTTATCAGTCTCTAAAGAGATATAAAAATATTACATTTCAGCAGAATTACAAAGTAACAATCATTCTGAAGACAAATAAAGCTGAGAAGGCAAGGCCAGGCCATTTTCTGGGGGGAAACAACTGGACTAAATTGCTTCAAGCTAATTCTGATAATAGTAATAAAACTCAGACCAAAAAAGGAGGAAGTAAAAATAATGGAAAGACTATTTCGTCTTCTTCATTTGTATCTATAGGGTACTCAACCCTCTTCATATATGATTTAAGAGAGAAACAATAAGCCAAGTGATGCCCTATAAGAGAAGGTACCCATTAGGCACTTCATCAAATTCAAATCAGATAAATACAGTGCATAGTGTAGACCCAAGACGGCAGAACAAGAACAAGCAGCATCAAGATCATACAGCTAAAATAATATCCTTCTTTTTTAGAAAAAGGCAGAAAATATAGTTTGAGCTGAATAAATAATTATAATCTAGAAAGCTTGGAAAGAACATAGAATACAGTTTCTTAGAAGTCTTATGCAAAACAAATTCAAATTTTAAAAAATGCTCTTAGTTATTCTACAGCAGAAGTATCACCTTTACCAGACTGTGGATATCTATCTACAGACAGAATTTTTCACTGTTTCCCACTATTACACGCAAATTTTAAGATGTGCTAAAACCCCTGCTCAGCTTCAGATATAGCAATTTTCTATAGTTGACCCCATATTGTAAATTTCCATGAAATGTCACTTGCTTTTTGTTTGTTGTATGGAATTCTACAAATGTAACCCACATTTACTTCACATTTGACTAACTACCCCATGACATATTAATAAGCAAGCTAGTTAAAATATAGGTTGGGTGACAGGGCAATTAAGTGGAAACAGAGCTAGCTCAAAAACTGCTCACTCACTCAGACAGGAGGAACTCATCAATAGTTCATCAAGCAGCACAAAGGTACTTAATAGGTCGTCACAATGATCAATCTTTGGGCCTCAACCTTTCAATATTTGTATTATTTGGATGAGGGAAACATCTTGGATTTATAAATACATATTGAGTGTGATCACTAATGCTAATTAACGCTCTAGAAAATAAAGATTCCAAACACTCTTAATAGGTTACAGAAAGTAATTTCCCAGTTTTCACTTGGGAAACAGAAATCAAATATACAAATGTAAGAAGAGAGGGAGAATATCTAACTTGATAATTGTACCTGCAAAATAAAAGATTGAATATGAGCCAGCAATGTGAGGTGGCTGCTAACAAGGCAAATACAATTTTAGGCTGCACCAACACAAGTGTAATTTTAAAAGACAGGCAGTAGTTAGTCCACTCTATTCTGCTTTAGGCACTGGGTCCAGTTCTCAGCACCGCACTTTGAGAAGAGTAGCAATCAGGGACTACAAACTAAGCTTCTGAAAAGAGATAGAACGAACTGGGTATTTTATCTTGAGAAATGATGAATGGGGTGGGATACAATGGTGCTCTTAAAATATTAAAATGATTTAATACAGAAGACAATTAGGACCAGCGGTGGGTTGCTCCCGGTTCGGCGAACCGGTAGCAGCGGTGGCGGGATGCTCTGTTGAGGCTCCGCCCACCCGCCCGGGATCTCCGCCCACCCACCCGGGATGCTCCGCCCACCCACCCGGGATGCTCGCCTACCTGCCCGGGACGCTTCTGCGCATGTGCAGAAGTGTCGCGCGCACGAACCAGTAGCGACGGGATTTAGAACCCACTACTGGTTAGGACCTCTTTTTAATTCTATAAGGCACAACATAGAATAATGGATTTGAATTACAGAAGGCAGATTCCATCTGAATGCTAAAATGTTTACACAATACAGGCCTAAGTAACACAAAAATGTACAATACTTACAGCTGTTTTATCAGATTGACCAATTTTGCTAATTGTTATTGGTGTTTTATTATTGGCATTTTATAAAAAATATTTTAATAGCAATATACATTTTTTCTTTTTTAATAGTAATTTTATTAAAGTTTACAATTACAAAGATGCTAATACAAACTAAAAAACATAACAGTAAAAGGTAATTAAAAAATTAAAAAGTGCAAAAAAAGGAAAAAAAATCACGTTCAAGGAAAAAGATATCTTTTTTCTAAATCCAAACTAAAAACAGTATACAAGTCACTTTTCTGGTTTGTTATTTCTATATATCTTTTAAGTATTAAGACACCAGGTGGTTTCTTTTACCTATATTCATTGTAAAATCTTTATGTGTATCATTGTTGTAATCTGCCATTTTTAAATCCACATTCAAATCAGTGTCAGTCTTGTTAATAAGTCTTAAAAATAACCTTTAAGTGTATTAGTCCCAAATATACTTAAATTCAAATTATTCAGAATAATTTGGACCTTTAATTATAATCTTTTAATTCTTTCTGGTTCCCTCTAGTGTTTAACCTTCAAGGTCCCATCTTATGTATTATTCTGATCAACACTTTCCTACAAGAATATTTCTTATATTTAATTTCAAGAGGTTCATTTTTTTTCCCTAAACTACGTTTTCCCACAGGAGAGATTCTTACAATTAATTTCAAAATCTTATTTCAAATTCTGCCCCCTTAGTCCATCTGTGACATTCAAAAATCAATGTTGTAATCATCCTTTTGCTTATTCCAAAATAGTTTTAAAAACCCTTAAATTTGCATAAAGTTTAATTCACTAAGGACTGAAGAAAACTTACCTGATATACTGCAACTTGCCAACTTGCAGGCTCTTAATATCCAAAAAGCAATTAATAAGCAATTAAAGGTGATTAAAAAGGAAGTCTGCAAACCCAGTATCCTTCTGAAGGCTCAAAGCCATAGCGTAGGCAAAGATGGAGATATCCTCAGCTCTCAGAGGAAGACCATTGTCTTCCACTCTCTTCATGGGGAGTTACTGTATGTCTTCATGTCTGAAGTGCACGTGGGCAATCCTGACTCCTCTCCTTGTCTGGAGAGGAATAACGAGAAGCCTGCTCTTTTGCTGACTTCTCAGTCCACCAGTTGACAACTCTGCTCACCTCAGGGTCATCTTCAATTCACCATAGCTTCCCCAGACATCCACAATATAACACTGTTTTTCAATAAACAGTGAAATGGCTTGGAAGCTATCTAAAGGGCAGTGTAATATTTTATTGGTACATAATGAAAGGTATAGTTAGGGGAGAGGGGGCAGAAAAGATAGAAAATAAAGACAAATAAAGAATTGCCAGGATTTGGAATGTTTTATCTCAACACCAATATTTTGCCCTTACACAGAAATAGCATTATATGTATTATTCTTACCCTTTGAGCTTTAGCAAGTTCCTCTTTCAGTCTCTCATAGCCTTTCTCTCTAACTTCCAATACCGATGGACTTCGCAGACGAGACAGACTATCTGTGCTTAGCCCAAAAACATCATCTCTTCCTTCAGAAAAGTCTGTTACCGTTGCACCCTGCAAAAATTCTCTCTCTGCGCTACAGTTGTCCTTCCTGGAATGATCATGTTTGGACAACCCACCATAGCTTCCTGAGGTAGAACACGGTACAGTTTCTGTGACATTGATGCTGTAAGAAAAGAGTGTGTTTTTAAAAAGTAATACATTATACATGGATTATCTGCATTCACAGATAACACGAAGTGATTAATTACACAACCTGTGTAATAATCCATAGAAGTTTTTTTTACAACCAACCTGATACCTGGTGTTTCTGCACAATTTAGGTGCCTAGCAGATGAATAGACAGGTTGTGTAGGAAGGTCAGTCACATTCAGAGCACTTGGTTGAATAGGTAAGGAGCACACAGCTGAAGGATGAAGCCGGTAAATAATGGTAGGTGAGGTAGGTTCTTCAGAAGTTTTAGATTCGTGCACATCTAAAATATCTGGAGTAGTGGGGGAAGCTAGATTCACTTCATGAAAACCTTCTAGAGTGTCATTTGCCATGATAAAAAAATCATCATATGAAGATCTAAAATTAAAAATTAAAAAAAACCCTGGAATTATTGGACTGTTACCAATCCTCGAATTACATACAAATAGATGGTGAACTTATCAACTTATTCAGAAATGCATATTAAACATTTTATAGTGGCAACTTTAAGACAGCAATGTACATATATACACACAGACATATTTGGATCCTAAAATTATGTCTCCATATACAGAATAAAGGTTATTTACGACATTTTTCCTTCTGTTTGCCAGGCTATATTCTAAATCATTGCCAAAAATCTCAATATTTGAGAGCGAGGAAGGCATGGGGACTTATTTGCTCATAAAAATAAATTCAAATTCAAACCACACATACTTTATCCTCAATTAAGGTTGGGATCAAAAGCCCTTCTTTCACAATTCATACCTCTTAAATAAAATCAGTAACGGTTATCCTTTATTTTACACACTTCCCTAAATTCTGTAGTGCTATTTCCCATATTCATACTGGCATTTCAATGTGTTCATAAAGGCATCAAAAAGTTCAGATCAGTTTACTGATACTTAAGTGAGACACATACAATTTTTACATAACATCTATAAAAAGTTAAATAAAAGGTAGAATAAATTTAAGAAGGAAAAAATTAAAGTTTAACTTGCTTCCTGATTTCTGTGGGAGGATGCAAAGGAGTATATTCATCTTTAGAGATTTCAGTTATCTATTTTACACACTGAGTTGATTTAATAGTGAGATAGGCGGCATATAATAAATTTAATAAATACTTTATGTATGAAACGATTGATTTATATTACCTTTAATAATTTAAGATTAATGAGAGATTACTTAAAATTATATTTTAACCTTTTGTTTTCTAAGAACTGTGTACCAGAATTACCTAAATCACAAGTCTCCATCTTTTAAGGGCATATTTAGAATTTTAAGACTGTGTCATGAGCACTATTTTCCATGAAGACCCGCCCAATCTCAAAGTAAGAGCAGTTAGGGACTAATATATCTCAAAGCACTAATTTATCAGAACACAGCCTCCCAAATCTACACACTAACACCCCAGCTTACTCTGAGCTTTCCCAGACAAATTGTATACTTCTGAGCACAATATTCCGCTCAAATCATCTGCCATTTTTATTTTCTAAGCTACTAAGGCGTAGCATGTTTGAAATAAAGATGATGCTGACCCTCGGAATTATACTTTTTAAGTGTTCTTTTTTAGAAAAGTGTAAAATAGGATAAAAACTCTAGATGTTGCCAAGGAAGGTACTTGTGAGCACAATGGTGACTTACTTACTACTCTACGACCAGTAGTACAGTATATGTCAACTGTGGAATAGAAATAATTATAACAGGGGTGTCAAACTCACGTCGTCATGGTGGCGTCACGTGACGTATCGGGGCTTTTTTCCCCTTCGCTAAACTGGGCATGGGCGTAGCCAATATGTGACGCATCTGGCCCGCGGGCCGGGAGTTTGACAGCCCTGAACTATAAGGACAGCCTAATCCCCACTTATTCCTAAATCTGACATTCTCAATTTCACATTTTTCTCCAATTCTTCAGTCCCACTCAAAAGTACAGAATAATTACAATCCTTCTAACAGCAGGAGCAATTAACTGGACAATTTATTTTAATAAAGTTATTTAAAAAGAGTACAGATTTATAACAGGATTAGACAACACAGTGCTTATGGACATCTCCCTTGATACCTATAAGATTCACTGCTCCAGCTGGATTTTTGCTTTTTTACAGACTCATGTAATTAAAAAAAGAATAGCTGGGATTATATTTATTTATGAGAATGCCTCTGAACCATAAATAGATCCGATAGGCAAAATATTATTGAAAATGCTGCAAAGTCATCTTACCACAGTGCCTTTGGGTAAAAAGATGTTTTCCAAAACACATAAAAATCTTTTTGGAACAGGTAATCCCCAAACAAGGCACGTAGTGAGTCTACCCGTGTTTTCAAAATTTCAAATATGCTCTCATTCCAAAAAGTTTCTCAACTCTAATTTGAGAATTAGACAAGCTAAAGCCAGATAAAATGTAGAAAATGGGACCATACCGCAATCATGGTTATATAGGGTGTTATTTTCAGAAGCCAGTTGCTAAATCCCAGGATCTGTGAAGAATCACCAATCCTCTTCCTTGTTAAGAGAAGTTCTTGGAAGATTCAGAGATAGGCTTCGAGCAAACAATTCTCCATAAGCATCGAGATGAACAGATCTATAAAAAGACAGTATTAGAATTATGTTAAGATTATGTTTTAAATCAAGCCCAAGATGACCATTACTGTAACACACATGAAATATAATTTTTGTATTCATGGAGATGTCTCAATTTTTTTGTTTCACACATATTCCTGATTCCTGTAGAGCAGGG
>QLTV01002141.1:818751-836969 GCA_003457575.1 Thermophis baileyi
AGAGAATTTATGGGAATCAATGTGTATTAGATGAACCTGATGAAGTACTAGCTGATATTTTCTTCAGCTATTATTAAAAAATAACAGCAATAGTCAATATAATACTTATTTCTGCACTTAATATTGCATAAACATTTGCAGTTGAAAAGACATATTTGTGGTTACAGAAGAAACAAATAGTTTCAAAAAACATGATCTCTCAAAATGTTTGCAACACAATGTGATATGGATAACAGTACAGAACAAGGGCTCGAGCGCTGGAAACACAGATCCCAGATTCATTAAACAGTCCCTTCTGCCTTGAGGCACCAGTCCTCTACAGATGTCTTGGTCTAAATTCCTTAAAGGGAAGGGAAGACATCAATATTAATAATACCCATAATTTCATAGAAAGGTCTCCAACTGTAAGAAACACCGAAATAACAGTTCAAATATTTCCATGTCACAAATTTTATTCAATTGTGACAGGTATTTCCAAATATGATTTCAAAAACCTAACTGAATTGTAGGGGTTGTTTTTTTTTTAAAGACTATTGCAGAACTACTTCTATTTTGAAACATGACCCATTTTGCATACAGCACTTCAGTAATCTTATCTTAAATTAGTACCTAGCAACTATACTCAAAGCTTAAAGATCAAAGAAAAGTAATTGTCAGATAATTTTATTTATTAGATATTATAGCTTGTAATGCCAGAACTCCTCCCTAATCCCTCACCTTTAAAATACAATACAGACTATATAATAAAATTACCCTTTTGTTGCAAAAATGAACATGTATACACACCCTACACCCAGTAACTCAGAAGTGTAGTATAAGTATTATGCAAGTGATGCCCAGACAAATATTCAAAGTAGTTCCCATTTGTTCTACTAAGGACAAAAAGAATTTCCATTCATCCCACTGCAATGGAAACACAGATCCCAGCTTTCTTATAAACCAATAGACAAAATTTAATTAAACTGCATATACTTGTCCCACTCAAGACTTGCTTTTCTTGGAAAGTTTTACTCAGAAGAGATTGCAATCAGAAGACAGAGCTTTCAATATGATTTACTCTGCAATAGAATTTAAGATTCCCTGGCCTTTTTTCCCCTTAGCAGTCTCTTGTTAATGTTCCCCCTTTCCTCTCACTGTTATGGTCATGGTCTCCATTAGAAAAATGTAGACTGCAACTCTATTTCAACTGTTCTGTCATTTGTCATATGCACGGATAATACTGTGGTATTATAGCACAGTACAACATTTAGTTTCCTTTTTCATACAAACATCAAATCCTGAAAACACACAAACAAAAATAAATAAATAAAAGCCAGTGAGCTACAAAATCTTAAATGTCTGCATTTTTTTCTATCAAAATCATGTGAAGCATGTGGCAAGCCTGCACTGTGAGATAATCCTGGGTTAAACTTTTTGAATATTCAAAATTGGATATTCAATGCTCTTTCTATTTGATCTTGCTCTCAGAAGTCAAGGTGATGTTAAATTCCTTAGAGAAAATATCACCCTTTTGAGCTGTGTTATTATAATATTATATTATATTATAATATAATATAATATTATATTATAAACGTGTTATTTTTAATGCAAAAAGCAAACTTGAAATTCCTGGCATTTTCTTGAAAAACGTGATGCAGCCATGATAACGGTGACCAAAGTTTCGTGCTGCACTTCTGGCCCTTTGTTTTATATAGTGTAATCCAACCCCTTCCAGCATTCAGGCCCAAGAGACTTAGCTGCTACCTGACACAAGTCACCCTTCCCAGCAACCTGCAATACCGCACTATCACTAGCCATGGAAGCAGTCAACAACGCTGAAGAGGATGTAAACAAATTACAGTACAGTAAAGATTTAATGTTTCTAGAGACATGCTGGAAGTCAGCATTAATACCTGTGTTATGGCTATGGGTTTTTCTCATAAATCAACTGACAGCAAAAATAAATCATGAAGCTAGAAGGAAGAGCAATCTAAAATGACTAAAAGAGGATGGTGTAAAGGGGTGGGAATGATTTCATTCTAACAAAGGCATCTTTATCTCCAAATTTAGGGTTTGGATGCAGTGCTTGAATTCAGTTAATCAGAAATGTAAGTGAAAGTACTGCATCTCTTCCCAGGTACTATGAGATACAGGTAATCCTCGACTTATAGCAGTTCATTTAGTGACCGTTCAAAGTTAGAATGGCACTGAAAAAAGTAACTTATAACCAATTTTCACACTTACGACCATTGCAGCATCCCTATGGTCATGTGATCAAAATTTGGATGCTTGGCAACTGACTCATATTTATGACAGTTGCAGTATCCCGGGGTCATTTGATCACTTTTTGTGACCTTCTGACAAGTAAAGTCAATGGGGAAGCCAAGCTCACTTAACAACCTTGTTACTAATTTAACAACTGCAGCAATTCACTTAAAAACTGACAAGAAAGGTTGTAAAATGGGGCATTAACAAATGTCTCGCTTAGCAGTAGAAATTTTGGGCTCAATTGAGGTCATTCTCTGAAGATTAACATAGCCTTTTTCTGGCTAAAATTCTACTAGCAAGTTCACTATTAGACTAAATATTATGTTTAAATGCCGTGAGTACAAAGAACCAATTTTGTATTCATTCTGATGATTGGAGAGCAAAAATAAACAAACCAAATCAGTCCACTAAAAGAAGCTATGAATACAAAAAGCTTTGGATTAATCTCTTATAATCTCCAGTTAAGAAGCATTAAAAAGGTTCTATGGGTATTATACTTGCCAAGCACTCTTGTTCAATAATAAGTAACTCAAGGACAATCATGCAGATTAAACAAAGACTCAAAACTATTTCAGAAAACAACTACTATTTAACCCTTTTTCAGAATATGACAGCAGGAAATAGATTTACATGCTTGAATATTTCTCCAAACAAGATCAGGACAGAATTTATATAGATATTTATAAATAAAACATTTTTGTAATGAAAGAGCAGGCAAACACATACGCCCTCAACTTTAAATTAAACAAACTAAGGAGAAGTAAATTATATTATAATTATATTTATAAAATATAATTAAAAATGTATCTGTGATCTAAATTATATGTAAAAATATACCTTAAAGAGATAGAGATGGATCTTTAGATTTTTATGTCTAAAAATTATAACTACAAACCTACAATCCCAATTTTTCCCTACAGTGCATACATTTCAGTATTTATATCTTGATAATGTCTAAAAATTATATATGGTTTTTTGTTTGTTTCCTAGCTGCCTACTTTCCACTGCAGAACGCAATATCCTCCAGAAAAGTCCCAACTACAGCTTAAACCAATGATTCTCAACCTTGGTAACTTTAAGATTTGTTGACTTGAAGGGACTTCCAGCTGACGTCGCGGCGATATCAAATGCAGGGAACAGGCTTCCGTGTTCCCTGTGCTGAGTTCTCCCTGATTGTGGGCTCCGAGAGGAGCCAAGCCACCTTGTAGGCGAAGCTAAGGAGGGGCGCCCTGAGAGGTCGCGGGAGAAATCGCAACTCTCCTACTGAACCCCAGGCTTTTTTCCCTCTATGCCACGGCGAGGAGAAGATGGCCGCCACGAAGCTGGGACAGCCGAGAAACATCTAAGAACTGTACTGGAGCGGAGTTGGTGAACAGATGTCTGGAACTGGATGAGAAGAATCCTTTTTATTTAAAACTCAACCCCAAAAGAATATCCAGGAAAAGAGAGGCTCATTACTATTTTTAAAAGCAGCGATTTAACATTTTGAGAAGAATTTCAAAATTGAAGGAAAAAGAATCAAAGGGAGAAAGGCAAAAACATTTAAAAATACAGAAAATTGGATTTCTAAATTGGACAGGCGTTGTTTTGGATAGGCATTTCAAAATGCTGGAACTATTTACTTAAAAAACTAACATCATCTTTATATTTTGGATTGTTACCATTAAAATTGGATAAAATTGGTTATTATTGAAATTTGACTTAAGAGTGCCATCTGCTGACAAAAGGAAGGCATAACACATTAAAAATACTGGAAATACTTGGCTATTGGAGATTTAAATGTAAGAATAAGAAAGACATTATTATTAAAGGGACCCCTGAAGGCTACAACACAAGACTGAATTTATAGAGGGACTTATGAAGGTTCTGGAAAAAATTTTGGGACTATCCAGAGGAACAGGTCGATCAGCTTTGGGATTTAAAGATTTATGAATATTGAACTTTTTGAGAAGTGACTTTAAGTTTGAATATATGGTTTTTGGATTATTGGACAAAAGAGAGACAAAATAAAACTAAACAAGATGCTCCACCAGCAAGAAATGAGTGGAATTTGGGAAGAAACGGCATTGGAAATTCAAAGTATTAAGGATACTTTGACAAGAAGATACAAGGAGATTATGAATAAAATGCAGAGCATAAATGGAGATCTAGAAAACATGAGACAAAGGACAAGGAATGACCAAGACGCCCAGGAAGAGGAGGAGCCAATTGAAAGAATAGATGAAAAAACAGAACAGACAAACCAACAAATAAAACAAGATGACAAGAAGGAGATAACAACAAAAAATAATAATGACGGATGAAATAAGCCAAGGGGAGAGAATTTTAAGGGAATTAAAAAAGGATCTGGAGTTACAGGAAGACTTTTTGGGAACAGAGATAGGGGCAAGAGTAGATACTTTGAAAATCAGACAATGGAAAAGGGCAGAGAAGGGAGAAATGTTTAAAATGATTGGTCAAGATGTGGAAGCAGATAGAGATAAAGATCCAAGAGAGGAATATGGGAGGCAAGCTAAGAAATGAACAATTAAAGCTTTAAAGCGGACAAGAGCCGATGGATAGGAAGGGAATATTTTTAAATATAATAGTGGCAGAATTAAAAGTTAGAAGATGGATGGAAACTAGAGAGAGGGGGATTAATGGAATACACATTTTTATATAATAAGGTGAAGTAATAACAAGAGGGGAAATCAGAACTTGAATGATGGTATTACTAAGTATGCTTGAATAATATGGTGATTGGCATAAAAATAACATATTGAAATATTGAATAACTAAACTATTGAATAAATAATGGAAGAGTTTAAAGATATAAACATTTGTATTATTATTAGAACTATATAAGCTTGCTAAATGTAACAAATATGATTAATAATATTTTATTTGTAGTAAAAGGAACGACACTTAGAATATGGTGATTGGCATAAAAATAACATATTGAAATATTGAATAACTAAATAATGGAAGATTATAACTTAACATAAATATGTGTACTATTACCAGAAAGAACTGTGTAAGCTTGTCAAACGTAGTAAATATGATGAATATTATTTTATTTGTACTAAAATGTATGACACTCAGGTGCCACACTGTTCACACATTGATATGTTTGTAAAAAAATAAAATAAATAAAAACTTGGGGGGGGGGAGATTTGTTCACTTCAACTTCCAAAATTCCTCAGCCAGTCATTTGATGTCACAGCATTCTATGTCATATAGCCAGAACTAACAAAAAAAGAAAAGCATAGCAGCTTTTCAGTACTGCTCATCCAACCTGACCAAATACACTAAGTTTGTAATTCCCAGAATCATAGACCTCATGAACTTCTACCTCATTACCTATATTCAGTTTGATGGATAAATATACCAAAACATGAATACATGGGATTACCATTCTGAGGACTCATAGCAATGACTGTGGTGTGATGTCTAGATAGCACTCCCATACATACAGCCAAAAGTATGAATCTGCTATGTAAACACCTTTGTCATAATAAAAAACATGAAACAATCAACATCAAAGGGATAACATTCACAAAGGAAAAAAAAAGAAACTTTCTAACCTTCTAGAAAATCCTCATCAACAGAGAAAATAATGGCCAATTAGAAATGCAAGTCGGTAAAAAAAAATAACCCCACACTAAGTGCTACATTATCAAAGTAACAACCCAATCTCCCACAACAGGAGCTATGTAAGAACATTATCAGATAAGTACAAATGCACTGCAGCAACCCAGAACACAACAAAAAGGGAACAGACTGCCTCTATAACATCTTCCAACAAAATGGCTACCCATGCAACTTTAGCAAAACGTGCCTGATCACTCAACCCATTACAGCATGATCAACACAAGTTATGAAAAGGGTAACACTGCCATACATCAAAAACATGTCAGAAATCACCATACTATTACAACCACACTTCATCATCACGGCACACAAACCAACTAAAGCCACCCAAAACATCTTAAATGTCTATGGAGATTCTCAGTCATCCAGGTCATGGTTGTCCCAAAGGTGCTTTTTTTTTCTTCAAGAGGCAACTGAACTTTCTGGTTTTTCTTTGAAGACATTTCACTTCTCATCCAAGCAGCTTACTCAGCTCTGACTGCATGGTGGGGAATGGAAGGATTTATACTCCTTGCAGACAGTTGGTCATTTGCATTCTTTTAGCGAGTGATTAAGGTCTTACCTGGAGGTTTATCTGTGTCATCAGGGTCACCTGAGTGGTGCAAATTGGTGTGGAGCCTTCTTGGAATTGTTGAAAGGACTGTGTTGTAGATTGGAGATAAATGATGTCGTATCCCTCCCCCTCTGTTGAGAGAGGGCTGTTCAATTTTGACATAGATGGCCTCTTTAACCCCTCTTTCAACCAGCGATCCTCTCTCTCCAAAATATGGATTTTGTTGTCTTCAAAAGAGTGCTTGTGTCTTTTAAATGCAGATGGACTGCTGAATCTAGTCCTGATGTGTTTGTTCTCCTATGTTGTCCCATGCGTTTATGAAGTGGTTGTTTCGTTTCCCCAATGTACAGATCTGAACATGGCTCACTGCATTGTATTGCATATACCACGTTGCTCAGTTTCTGTCTGGGTATTTTATCCTTGGTGTGGACTAAGGACTTCTGCCTTAGTGTATTCTTGGGTTCGAAGTGTGCACATAACATACATGCAGAGCACGTTCTCTGCAGCAACCAACACCCAAATAAGCAAGGATTAACACCAGACAAAGAGTTAAGCAGAAACTAATACACTAATCAAGGAGAAAATCACATCCCCACCAAAACTGGCATGGCAAGTGATTGTATATAAACAGGGAGCAAACCCCAAACTCACTAGCACTGATATTTTATCTAGTCGGTAATGTCCCCAAAGTGCTTTTTTTCCAAGAGGCAATTGGACTTTCTGGGATTTTTTGAAAGACGTTTGGCTTTCGCTTCAGAGCTGAAGAAGCTTCTTGGATGAGAAGCGAAACATCTTCAAAGAAAAACCAGGAAGTCCAGTTGCCTCTTGAAGAAAAAAACGCACCTTTGGGACAACCATGACCTGGATGACTGAGAATCTCCATAGATATCTAGTCAGTAATGAAATATCTGCAAGCAAACAACCAAATTCAGAAAGCACCAAGGACTCCACTGTTTATTTTCAATCAATTCTTCCACGTCTGCCTGAATGTTTTTTCTCCAGGAATGTTGAACAAACCTTACCTAGTATTACATGTATTTAATTAAACCTACTATTCTTTGCATCTGGTAATACTTCTGTGTTCAGACTTGGCATAAGCAAATATCTTTGAAGAATCAGCAGGGCTTACCATTAATTCCTCCCACAAAGAAAACCCCTACAAATTAGTGATCTGATTTATTTAACTGCCCTTCTTCCTATAATGTTATTCTAGTATTTATTCAATACAGTGCACAGCTACCAAGAGTTGTTTGGAATAATTAGTGCCTGTTGATACAAGCATCCACAGAATCCAGTAGTTTCACCAGAAAAGGTTCACATCATAAAATGATGATGTAAGCACCATCCCTCATGTACCTGTGATGTCACAGCACATGTACAACAGTAATAGTGTGATGCTCATTTTGGACTCCCTTCCCCGGCTTCTTCAGATGCATCTGCCTATCACTGCACTGCATTTTTTCCAAATACATCAGATAAATTATGTAGAGATTCCAGCTCATGTTTACTTTGGAGCTAAATTAGAAAGTAAAGTCTTCCTCAATTGAAGCTTAACTCCTGGTGATTATTTACGTACATCCAGTATGGAAATGATCACTGCCTTCTTTTGTGGTATAAAAGCAGAAGTATTAACATATGAACAATTTTAAGCATATACTACAGAACGTAAATCCACAAGTCTCTCCAAAGATCTATTTATTGTTTACATAATTCAAAATTAAGATGTTAAAAAAACTATACTGTACAACCTTCCATATGCATGGGTACGAGAGTATGTATTTATAAACCACCTCACTGAAAAGGCTCCAGGCAGTAAATAACTTTTCTATACTTTTCTCTTTCTATAAATAATTATTATTATTCAGCTCTTAGACCAGAATGCAATCAGATACAGCAATAAAAGCATGAAAACAGTCATGACTGAAACTTAACCCTACTTATTCATCTTAGTCCTCACAAATATACAGTATTCAAACAGGATCTGTGGCTGAATTGCAGAATTTTGCAATAATATATATCACTTTAGAGACTCTTGTCCACCAGTAAATATATAAAATTCATCAAGGTGACATAAATTTTTTTCAGTCTTAGTAAAGACTGAGTTAAACACTAGAACAAAACTTACATCATAAGAGAGTGCATCCAATATGCCAACCACCATTGCTTCACATTGGCTTAACCTTTGGAAGCTGGAGAGCCATTACAAGTAATCCTCGACTGACAAAAGTTCATTTAGTGACTGTTCAAACTTACAACGCAATGAAAAAAGGGACTTATGACTGTTTTTTTTTCATAGTTACAACCTTTGTGATCAAAATTCAGATGCTTGGCAACTGGTTCATATTTATGACGGTTGCAGTGTTCTAGGGCAGGGGTCTGCAACCTTAAACACTCAAAGAGCCACTTGGACCCGTTTCCCACAGAAAACACTGGGAGCCACAAAACCTAGGTGGGCGTGGCCAACTCAACATCATTCCCACCCAGTCACATGACCCACCCCAGCCACGCCTACCCAGGTTTTGTGTCTCTGGGTGTTTTCTGTGGGAAATGGGTCTCTCTCTCTCTCTTTCTGTTTTTTTCCTCTCCCTCTTCCTTCCTCTCTTCCTCGCTTCCTTCCTTTCCTTTCTCTCCTTCTCTTCAATTTTCCCTCTTTTCCCTCTCTACTTTCTCTCTCCTTTCCCCCCTCCCCCTCCTCTCTCTTTTGTTTCTCCTTTTCTTTTTCCTCTCTCTCATTCTCCCCCTCCATCATTTTCTCATTTCTCTCTTTTTCTCCCCTTTTCTCTCTTTCTCTCTTTCCCTCCCTCTCCCTCCTTCTCTTTCTCGTGTGTGTGTGTGTGTGTGTGCTCTCTCTTGAACCATTTCCAAAAACAGGCAAGGGTTGGGTTTTTTTTTCTGATGTTCGTTCTTCTTCTTTGGGTGCTTTTTACCATATGATTTAAAATCAAGAGTCATTTCAGGTTCCCAGATAAATGAAGCTAGAAGGCAAGGGCGACGGTGGGGATGGAGACTCACTCTGAATGAGAGGGAAGCGCCCCTGTACTTGCCTCCCATCTTGCGGAGGCTTCTTCCGGTGCTTCTTAGTCTTGCCCGCACCTCTCTGCCCCGAGACGCTGGCCCGGCCTGGCTGCGGCAGATGCTCCATGTTGTAATGGGCTCCAGGAGGAAGAGAGGATGCTGTCTCCCCCATTGTGAAGAGCGCGCTAAATCTAACTGCTGCGCACAGCGCCTTGCGCAGCAGTTAAATGGGCTCCAGGAGGAAGAGGGGATGCAGTCTACCCCATTGTGAAGCCCGCTTTCGCTGTGCTGCGCAAGATGCTGCAAGAGCAGCGGGCAGGCCATGGAGGGGGTATTGGGCAGGGGTGGGTTCCACTTACCTTCCCTACTGGTTCACATACGTCATGTCGGGGAAATGACCCTCTGCGCATGCGCAGAAGCCTCTGCGCATGCGCACAGGGTTCTTTGGCAGCTGCAGCGACTAGAGGAGTGGTTCTGGGTGTGGACAGCCGGCCATCGTTGCCGGTTCAGCGAGTGGGTGCAAATTTCCGCCACCGGTATGGGCGAACTGGTCCGAACTGGCAGCAACCCAACACTGGTATTGGGTCCTTCCCCCACCCCATGCCAAAGGAAAGCCAGCCGGGCTTCTCCTTCCCTCCAACCCTTCCCCCTTCCCCCTGCTCCCTTCCCCCCACTCAATCCTACTTTGGGACAGAGGAGCGCATGCTGGAAACGCGTGTTGGGGTGACATCGGAGCGCATCTTCTGACCCTCCGGCACTCACCCGCAACTCTCCATGCTCCTTGAGGCCTGGCTTGCTGAGGGGGAGAGCAGCCCTGATGCCTCTGCTCCCCCACCCCGGCCCCAGCCATCGCTGCCTGGGGAAGGTACAGGCAATAGAAAGCGAGTAAAAACATAGCTCTCAGGAACTGAGATCGGGGAAGGCACAGGCAACAGAAAGCGGCGCGTTTCAAAGGCGGCAGCTTGTCTGTGGATGTGCCGAACAGCGTCCCGCTGCGAGAGCTGGGCCACGCCTCTCCACTGTCCAACTGTCCAATGGGGGTGCTTCTGCCGGGCCATCTCTCCCTCCCGCCAGGCTGTTGTGCTTGGGGCTCGGCGGGGGAGGGGAACGCTTCCCCATGCCACCCCCTTCTTTCTCTTGGCCCCGCCGACAAGGGAGGAGGAAGGCCAGGCTTGGGGGATGGCCCCCACCCTGGAAGATCCACCCCAGCCATTCTCTCCCGGCCCTCTTTGCTTGCGGCAACAGCAAATGTACCGCGACGAAGGCGGAATGCTGTTGCCGCGCAAAGGCAAATGCAGGGGCTCTTTGCTCCCGCACTAAGTCTCCGGCCATGCCACCGACCCAACAGGGCGACAGCTCTTTCATCCCTCTGCCACGACAGGGCCACAGGGAGCCGCAGCAGAGGGCCCAAAGAGCCGCATGCGGCTCCGGAGCCGCAGGTTGCAGACCCCTGTCCTAGGGTCATGTGATCACCTTTTGTGACCTTCTGACAAGCAAAGTCACTGGGGAAGCCAGATTCACTTAACAACCGTGTTACTAACTTAACTGAAGTGATTCACTTAACAACCGTGGCAAGAAAGATCATAAAATGAGGCAAAACTCACTTAACTGTTTCACTTAGCAACAGAAATTTGGGGTTTAATTGTGGTCATAAATCAAGGACTACCTGTATATCTGATTTCTAAATTGCTGAGGGTAAGACACTGACAGACTCTGGTGAATTTCCAGTGATATTTAGAATAAATAAATAAATATGCAGACAAGAGTTAGTGGAGAAGTCTTAAGGACCAATAAATACTTGCAAGACCAGAAAATAACAAAAATTCAGGGGAAATGCCATGGGTCAGTTTTTTCCTTACGGTATTTTTCCACCAAGCATATCTATCTCTATCAGATATCATTAATGGAAGCAACCCAGTTGGAGTCAGGTTAAACTTCAGCCAAGCAAATAGAATTACACTACTCGCCAGATTTCCTTTGTTCAAAGACCAGCATCTAGTTTCAGAGCCACATTCCCGATACATCTAAGTATCAAGGGGAAAAAACATTAAAAATCCTGACTACACTTTTTTTTACAAGGGGCAAAGAATGAAAATAGTGCAATGCCCCCCCCCACCCAAAAGTTTTATAACTTTTTGTGGCGGTGGGAATTTTAAATTTAAAATCTTCAAATCACTGCTGCATTCTTTTAGGTTACGACAAAGGCATGTTAATTAACTTGAGCTATTTTATTTTTACAAGATTGGAACAACACTCCTAGATTTAAAGCATTTCACTTGTTTTATGGCCTGATTATTTTAACACACACACACACCCCTGTGAGTTTGATGCTATCGGAAAGGACCATCCCTTTTGTTTTTTGGTGATTCATTACCAGCTATTTTTCATCGTAGTGACAGGCTAGAGAAATCTTTTGCAATAAATGTAAGTGAATAGCCTGGAATACAACCTTTGCAGAAATTTTTAGGGTAAAGAATACTTTAAAAAGATTAAAAAAATACTTTTAAACATTTAAAAATTAATTTTCTTCTGGCATAAAGACATGATATAAATCCAAAAATAAGAAAAAGAAATAAGTTACAGTGCAGAGTTATCACAGGATTTATCTATGAAAACAACTAAAAGTTCAACTAGTAACTTGATATTATAGTCTTATAAGGTCTAAAACGTATTCCTCAAACTTACATGTTTCAAAGTATTGATTATAACTTGGATCACTCTAAAACAGGGAATGATGGGAATTGTAACCAATATATTGGGGGAATTCCAAGTTAGGTTCTTTTAAAGCCAAATATCTCCCCCTTGTAAAAAGTCAATGTAATAGCTTTATTAATTTTGAAGGATATAATTTATTCTTTTTTTGCAATTTTAATAATATTTAAAGGATATTGCCAACCATTAGAAAAGAATTACTATTTGTTAAAAACTAAGGGCTTTTTGTTTGAATAAATTATTTCCCCTTCAGTTATTCTGTATTTGCTAACAAATGTCCCTATATTTTTTCTTGCCCCAAGAAAACCCTACATTTTTTAATTTAAACACCAAGTTTATATTAAGACCAAGCTAAAAGTAAAGGCTACATAGAGATTTGAATGTGCCTCAGGAACACAAACAAGATGGGTTACCTACACAGCATTACCAACAAGTTGTCCTTCAAGCACTAAAACTGAATATGTTGACTCTACTTAGTGAGTTTAATAAAGATTAATATCAGACCAAAAATAGTAAATATTTGTCATATACAGCAATGATTAAATTGCCAATCTCCTGATTTTCAACTGAACACGAAGTCCAAAGGACAACTAAAAATCAGTATTACCTCTAAATGACTTACCTTTCTTAACACATAGTAGTTCTTCACCTTCATTAACATAGCAGTTACTTAGTTCAACAATACAGCTGTTAAAAATAGTTCCTGCAATCAAACAGGTGCCTATATAATCAAAAGAGCAGAACAATGAGGAATGAAGACTAATGGAATGTAACAGTTGATCATAAATCTCTATTATACCACAGTGAAGGATTGGCTTCTTTTAAAAGCTGAAAATAAATTTGGCAAAATAAATAACTATATACGGTATGTGTTGAAGAGAGAAAGTTTGTTGATTAAGTCACAAGGCTAGGAACTCGGAAATGTATGTTCTAGGACTGCCTTGGGTACACAGCCTGCTGGGTGACCTTGGCCAGTCATTCTGTCTTAGCCTTAGTAAGAAGGCAAGGGCAAACCACTTCTGAAAAAGTTGCCAAGAAAATTGTAGACTAGCAGATTCAAGCCTGATCTAAAGACATATTAAAAAGTCTTCATAAAAACTGTGTAATCAGCGAACTTTATTTAGGATGGAATCTAAGGAAATGAAGGATGCAGGCAAAAATGACATTGGGGTCTACTCCAGTTGAACTTCTACCATTACCAACTCAGCAGGCCATCTGCAACTAGTTGCCTGATGGGTTTTATTACAGCTAGAGACAAAAATACAAGACAGCAATATTGAACAGCATCAATGATTTATAATATTCTTCAGGTTGTCCAGGAATATTCCTAATCAAAGGCAATACTTTGTTACAATTTTATAAGAATGAAGTACAGTAAGGGAGGGCATGGACCTATCTTTTAGTGAACCACTGAATCACAAGGATAGATTCCAGCACTGTGGAAGGTATTCCTAAACCTGCCTTCCAATAGCATTGAAGGAAACATTGGATTGATTATTATGGGGGAAGATTGAATAGCTAAGATACTTTTAAAATTGGAAGCATTTTTGCCTATTACAACATTTACAATAATTTGCAAAGCAGATATCAAGTTCTGGCTGTCTATTAACCACATGCATTGCTTGATGATAGCCTTATTTGTTTTACAATAGGAGGGAAGACCTCAGTAAACCATTTTTCTCTTCAATTTCACCCTTGCATCTGGATGTCAGATTATTAGGAAATTTTAAGGTTCTTAGACCCTGGTGGTCATATTAATTCATGTTTGGTTTCTATATCTAATAAGCTCACTATTTTATTAAGGGCAAGACTGGAGACCAGAAGGTTATTGAAATAATTGCCTCAAAAATGTTTACTGGATTGTGAAGACTTTATATATGCATATAATTGTGATTATGAATGTATTTTAATATTAATTACAAATCACCCTGATGGGATAATAGCCTGAAAAAACTGAAATAAGTAATTGCAGCAAAAAAAATATTTTATAGCAGGGGTTTGCAACATTTAGCAGTTAGCAGTTAGACTTATATACCGCTTCATAGTGCTTTACAGCCCTCTCTAAGCGGTTCACAGAGTCAGCATATTGCCCCCAACAATCTGGGTCCTCATTTTACCCACCTCAGAAGGATGGAAGGCTGAGTCAACCTTGAGCCGGTGAGATTTGAACCTCCGAACTGCAGCTAGCTGTCAGCTGAAGTAGCCTGCAGTGCTGCACTCTAACCACTGCACCACCTCGGCTCATTTGGGGGATGGTCAGGATAAAAACTGCCTCTGATTTACATTTAAATTAAAGTTAAATAATGTGATTACTTTTCAGTAGTGCACTTAACAACATCCCTACCTGCCACTTTACAATTTGTAACTGACATGCTTTGGAGGCCACTGGAGCCCATATGAAAAGCTTTCTGGAAATACTTGCAGTTTAATTTCTCAGCTTTCTAAACAGTGTGCATCACTGTGATATTCACTGAAACATTTCAGAACAGACTCAAAACAATGAAGTCATCCAATTTAAATAATGCCAAGGACTTTTTCCTTGTACCTAGTCAAAATATTTTCTCTATTGACAAAAAAAATGTTCCATTAGAATTCTCTTCCACAAGTATTGTCCCTTTAAATAGGAAAAGACATCAGCTGCAAATTATATAGACTAGTTAGTTATTTATTAAAAGCATGACTAGAGTGAATTATTTATCCTTATTCTCAGATGTTAATTTAATCATACAAGAATTCTGCAACTGACATGTACAATGTGCACAAAACATATGTGAAGTGAATGATATAAAATAATATATGATTGTATTTAACTTTTGCCAACAATCCCCTTTTATATATAAAAGATTAAGCTCAGATATGGATGGCTTTCAAATGCATGCATTATTAATTTTCCATTATTTATCAGATGTAATTTTACAAGAGCTATGTACAACTTCAATATTTTTAAAATAATCCACCATCTATTAATTTCAATGAAGAATTAAATACACAATTTCTATCAAAAGCTTCATTAAAGACTTTCAATGTAAATCCTGCAGTAACATATACTCCATTGTTCCCTCAACCAATTTAACCTCAGTGATATAATACTATTATTACTTTAAATCTGTAGTATTTACAGTACAGGTAATCTCCAGTTAATACTAACCTGTTACCAAAAACAGATTAAGTCCAGACAAATTATTCTGGCCATTGCAACCAACACTCTAGTTTAATAAAAGTTATGTTTACTGGTTCAGGGCGGCAAAGAACACAAGTTTCAGACATTGGGAAAACAGAAGAGATTCTGCTAGGCCAGACATAATTGCTTAGAAGGCACAAGCTTTGCACAGTTTTGTCTGTATATTTTCAGGTATCTAGGATTCTAGGTTATTGTAGTTCTGGCTTTCTGACAAACAAAATAAACATTTTCAGAATGGCTGTGTTAGCCTCTGGGGAAAAACAAGAGTGCTGCAGCATCTTGGAAAACAATCAACTTTATCAAAATCCACAAACTATCAGTTCAAATGTGCAAATTCTGTGCCCGAGAGAGTTAACTGTGAATTCAGGGAACCTGAAAAATAGCCTAGACTAACGAGAGCAAAGCAGCAGATTGCTTGATGACTCTGAAAATAAGAAAGCGCAATGGATGCTGGATGCTCGGGCCCCAGCAGGAGATTCTTAATGTTGAATGCACGGTATAATACTGAGTTATCTAGCAAGCCGGAAATACCAATATACCATTATCCATATATTTATATCCTCCGTTTATCACAGTATTTCCCTTCTCCCGTACGAATTAAAAGCATCATACTGAATAGCTGTTAAGACACTTCAAAATGTTCTCTGGCGTTAGCCCATCTACAAAACTGGATATAATCTAAGTGCCTGTGTATGTGTTTGTGGAAGGAACCATTGCCGGGCGCAGGTGAGCAAAGAGACCCAAACCTAGGCATTCAAGTGACCTTGCACATGCGCTCGGTCAGAGTGCCGCCTGAAGCACCTGAATAAGGAGAGAGAGAAACTGCGATTGCCGAGGGATTGGGAAAAGAAACGCGGTTCCATTAATCGCAGGCGGCCACGGCGACGGCGGCACAGGGACGACGCAAAAGAAAAGGCTGAAGTGCACCTTTCTGCAACCCGGTGCCCTCAACTGTGTCGAACCACAACTCCCAGAATCTCCAACCACGTTAACCAGAGGTAATGATAGTTGCAATCCAATGCCACTGGATGTCACGACTCCTCTGGAGCTACAGCTTTTGAGTGACTCCAGAAGAAGGAGCAGGAGGAGGAAAACCTAGCAGCGGGACTTACCTGCGGAGGCCAGCAATGCCACCCCTCCCAGCCGCAGGCGACGACTCAGCAAGAGCTCCCACTTCTTCTCTCGCTCCGGCTGCGAGACCCGATCCTGAACACCAGCGGCGGAGGCACAACGGGGCGCGGCTGCGCATGCGTTTAAAAGCGTAACAACCTCGATCAGGGCGGAACTGGAGTCCGCCTATGCCAGGTAGGACTTCTGGGGTGGAGCGGAGAGCTGCGCGGCTCCCCCTAGAGGATGTGACTCTCCAATGCATGCTGTTGCCGGAGTGGAGGTTCCCCAGGAGCTTTGCCAGAGCTGCTATTTCGCGGGGAAGCGAGAAAAGTACGAGAATCGGAGCTGGAGACTAATCCCTCCGAGGTCTAAAAAATACTGCAAATTGTCCTTCACTTGAACTCCTCCTGAGCAGTATTTTCTAGGGAGAGAAGCGAAATGATGACCTCTGCAAACTGTACTGTCATCATTCCAGCCATATTTCCTGCTTCGAGTGTTGTTTTTTTTTTTAAACAGCTAAAGTGGCCCGTGCGAGGCTTCCTCCCACCTCCGAAAAAAAATGCTCTAAAATCCGATTTCTAATTCAGGGGGACAGAAATCACCTGGGGCTGAGCAGGATTATTTCCCAACAAAAGAGTCGCTTGACTCAACACTTTCAGGACCATATCCGCAACAGAGATTTGTAAAACTTTTTCTTATAGCTAAGTAAATGATGGACAATCTTATGGTCTGTTGTGCATAAAAAATGGACTTGGCTGGCCTCTTAATTCTTTTGGCCACACCCTGTGGACACTCCTGAGTATGAAGTCCTATGATGACTCAGTCATGAGTGGTGCTGTCCCAAAAGTTGTAATGGGGATCAAATTAATGAAAATGATTAGTGGGTCACCTGACTTCTTTTCCCTTTCTCACCAACATCACTGTTGGCGAGAAAAACAATCACCAAACATTCTCCTTATAAAGTGGGCAAGGTTGCTCTGATCACTGGGCACTGCCCTCCATATCAACTTTAGCTTGTGCTATTGGAAACCCTGGGTACCTGGTTTCCACAGAGGCATCTGCTCACAAAATGCCAGACTGGCTTTTTGGACACAAGGCGACTTAGACCTACTGATGACTCTGAAATCAGATTTATTTGAGACCAGAAAGAGAGGTACTTGGTTTAGCAGCCATTGTTCTAAAGTATTTTGGATTTTGATATTTCCACTCTATAGAATTTCGTTATACTCCTTTCATCTTTGCTCTTCTTTGAACAAGTTACAATATTTATTAGTATCCTTTAGTATACAGTTGCAAGAAAAAGTATGTGAACCCCTTGGGATTACGTGGAGTTTTGCATGAATTGGTCATAAAATGTGCTCTGAACGTCATCTAAGTCACAACAATAGAAAAACACAGTCTGCTTAAAATAATACTACACAATTAGATGTTGCCATGGTTTAATTGGACATAACATGTAAACATTCACAGTGCAGGGAGGAAAAAGTATGTGAACCTTTGGACTTAATAACTGGTTGACCCTCCTTTGGCAGCAATAACCTCAACCAAACGTTTCCTGTAGTTGCAGATCAGACCTGCACAACGATCTGGAGTAATTTTGGACCACTCCTCTTCACAAAACTGTTTCAGTGTAGCAATATTCTTGGGATGTCTGGTGTGAATCGCTCTCTTAAGGTCATGCCACAGCATTTCAATCGGGTTGAGGTCAGGACTCTGACTGGGCCACTCCAGAAGGCGTATTCTGTGCTGTTGAAGCCATTGTTTTGTTGA
>QLTV01002141.1:843277-876536 GCA_003457575.1 Thermophis baileyi
TCAATAAGAAAGCAGTCTTTAAAAAATAAGTCTAATAATTTGAACATTCTATAGACATTTATTGTTATTGACTTGGCATCCAGTTTCAGCAGTGATTAAATGCACAAGAAAATGAAATTCTGCCTCTGCCTCCCAGCAATTTGCCTCCTTGCAGTTCTAGTTTCACTTTCATTTTAGCACATGGGCCTGCCTGCAGCCTCTCAGCTGATGATCGGGAGGCGATAATCAGTTGCTTGTGCTAAATCAGGCTCTGCAATGTTTGCTGCAAGGAGGTAAATTGCTGGGAGGCAGAGGCCAAAGGCTGGGGGTGGCTGGGTGGGGCTACATTCGGTGTATAAGACGCACCCAAGTTTTCACCCTCTTTTTGGGAGTAAAAAGGTAGGTCTTATACTCCGAAAAATATGGTAGTTAATGTATATAAATAACAAACTTCCTTTATTTTTTATATTTTTAGTTATATTTTGTGGGGTCATCTTACTAGCTGTCCAGGGCTGCATGCACTGCTTTTCAAGCTTGCTTTTTGCCATTCTCACACATCTTGTATAATTTGATTGTTTTGCAATTAAAGCAAATTATTTAGTCAATTCAATAAAATTATTGTGTGGAATTTTTGGTTATATTTAGAATCAAATGTACATAGTTACATATTGTTTTAGTATTTTATAATGTTTTCATAAAACACTTAAATAGTATAATGTTTCATAATTGTATTTTGACAAAGAAGGCAAGTGCCAAACAAAATTCATGTCTTCACCATTGAGGGAAAAGAATCAAGAAATGACAACTCTAAATCAATTATCTCTGAAGGACGCCACGTGGCAATTGCCATTTCATGGAGATATAAATTTACAGTGAGCAGCTTCAGTGAATGTGATATGAGAAAATTCAGCTCAACTTCAAATCTTAATTGACTGTCATCCCTCTGTGGAATTGCAGTTTGAAGCAAAATTAAATTTGCAAGTATTTATTTTGCAATTGTTTCAAGATTTCCCTCTGCTACGATTACTAATATAATCCATTATAGTCAGATCTAGGTTTGATGCAGCTTTGCAATCTGTAGCTATTACAGCCTCCAACTGAACTACCGGTGAAATCTCTCACTGCAGAATCTCTCTCTGCCTTCCTTCTGTTATGTCCAATGTACAATCTAATGCTGAGTGCTCTGGGATGCTTATCTTTGTTCTTAATTTGTATTTATTTAGTCTTTATATCAAAAGTCCCTGTCTTTTTTGTCACAGATTTTTCCTTTCAGGAAGCCAGAAACGGTACTTTGAGAAATTGTCCCTTTACTGTGACAAATATGCAGAACAAATTCCAGTCACTTTTGTTCTGGGTAAGCTTATATTCCATTTCATGCAGAGCAGGTGTGGAAACACTTGCAAGGCAACATTACAGAAGTGTAAAACCTAAAATATACTGTACAGTTGTTGCAACCAATGTTCCCTCTAAGCTGCGCGGCTGCGCGGCCGCGCACATGACAGGAAATCGCTGCGCGGCAGTTTCCAACTGCCGTGCAGCGATTTTCAATGTCAGAGACAACATTGGTTGCAACCCATCCCAATCCCTAAGGATTTGAGATGGTATGCAAATATAAATAAAATTCCAATTGAATTCCTCTAATTGGTGGCACCACACTAAGTTATTGGCTTAATGTGGTTTTAAAAAAAAAAAGAAAACTCTGGAAGATCAATAAAATCCCCTTCCCCACTATATGTGGCAATTGCTCCAGTCTTACTTTGTGACTAGTTAACCCATCTGCTGCAGCTTCTCTCAAATCTTCTCTCACCTGATTTAGGAGACCATTTTCCCTACCCTACTGCTCTCCAGATCTCTTGGAGGTACAATTCCCAGCATACCCATAGTTGGAGAGCACTATATAAATAAAGGTTTACTTGGGATTTCATCAGTGTATTTGGAGCAGGGATGGATGAAAAAAAGAATCTACTGCCAGATGTCAAGGGAATTAGTAGAAGAGTACATATAGAGTTTACTTATGCATAATATTAGAAAATCTTCTGATGGGTATATAACAAGTAATGTGAATCAGGATTTTTGAACTCTCCAGGGTTTTATGTTACTTTGGTGGTGAACCGCTGGTGGAACCAATTTGTAAATCTGCCATGGCCAGACAGAATTATGTTCTTGATCTCCAGCACTGTTCAGGGAAGAGATGAGTATGGCCGATTACTCAGGAGAACTCTAATGCGTTATGTGAATTTAACATCTCTCCTCATCTTTCGATCAGTGAGCACAGCTGTCTACAAAAGATTTCCAACTTTAGAACATGTGGTAGAAGGAGGTACTGTTCACTCATTTTCATTCCTGTCTTTGACCTAGTTAAAGTCAACGTTTCCCAGTGAAGCAGACATTTGGGACGGTGCTTATGTAGAGCCACTTCATCTCTACTTGCAAGAAACAAGTAGAGATGAAGCTATTAGTTTTGTTTTTATGATTGCTGTAAGTTGCCCATGCTGCTTAAGATGGGTGGCCATATAAATATTTTAAATAAATAAATATTGTTATAATTTAATATGATCTTATACTTTACTACAGGTTTCCCCAATCTGGTATTCTCTTTTTATTCTAACTTCTGTCATCTTTAGCCATTGTACCCAGTGGGATGATAGAAGACAAAGATATTGGGGGAACCTGCCTTTCTTTGTACAATTTCTCATGTGACCAACCTCAGGACAAGACTCAGCACTTTGTGCAACTCTCACTGTATCACAGTACTGTCTGTCGCTGACAGTGACAGAGAGGATAGAAATTTCAAGTTGCAATGCATATATGTTTCCGCAAACATGAAACATGCTGGGTGGGTACTACTAATTTAAACAAAGCAAAACAAAATATACAAAATTCTTCCCCAGCTGCTGTGATCAAAAATTTAATGGTATGCTGCTGTATATCACCTGCATAGTGTCTAACTTATCTACTGATTTTTACTAATATAGATGTATCTATGAGTTCTGTAGGAGTTAGTCCCAGGTTAATGTATGTACAGTTGTAGCCTCTAGATGCTGCTAATTTCCCCCCCCCCCAGCACTTGGCTTCATTATTAAGGAATAATTCACTTCAGTATTCTTAGATCACAATATCATTCTGACATCTGAAACATCTGAATTATGAAATTACCAAAAGGAGGTATAATCTCCTAAATGGTCAACCATTTTTTATTCAACATATCAAAACTCTGGGGGAAAAACAAATCCCATGTTAGGGATCAATATGGAAACAGGCTGAAAATAAAATTGTCATTGTTGTAATACTCTAATATAAATCTTTACAATATTTCCATCTATAATTCAGGCACTACATTTTTAAAAAGATAAAACAGAACTGGGAAGAATGTGGAATGGGCAGCAGATAAATCCCAAGTGCGAAAACATTAGATCTTTGGAATTCTTTGCATGGAAAGAAGGTGACTTAAGGAGAACAGGGTTGAAGTACCGAAAATCCTGCTTGTCAAGGAGAAAGTGGCCAGGAAAAAAATTTCCCCCTTCTCTCAAAACAGTCGGACCAAGTTCATCAATGGATCTGATTAGAAGAAGCTTCTGAACAAGATGAAAGGAAGCTTCTGCTTCATATGGCGAATAATTAACCTGTGAGATTTGGTGTCACAAAATGTGACTGACTTGGATGACATTCATGAAGGAAAGGTCTATTAAGCACTGTTAATATAGACTACAGTATATAGTGTTATTTCTACTGGGCCCAGTATGCTGTGGATAGTTGCAAGAGAATAACCATAGATAAGAGGTAGATTTTAATCTCCTGTGGAACAGCCAGATGCCTCTTGTCAGTCACTATGAAAAATGAAATGCTGGACTATGTTAGGCCTTGATCTGATCAGCAGGGCTGTTGTTATATTCTTCAGTAAAAGTTTATCATCTAGCAACAAGGGCTTCAATTCACACATCAGAGACTAATTGTATGGAGGTGAAGTGGGTGGCGTGAGAACTGAATGTGATCTACAGGATCACATTCCAAAGCCAAAGTCAGCTAAGGTGGTGTTGCTGTAAAATGTTTATGTAATAGCTATATTGTAGCAGAAAGAATTGAACTGATACATAGTTCAGACAACTAATTTTTTATGAAGCAAAGCTCTTTCAAACTATATGAGCTATAATGGGCCAAAAAGATATTACTAAAACACAGCATGCCATAACATGCATAACCGAAATATAGATAGTAAGATATTGTTACTTTTCTTTGTAAATAAAACAGTGGCTGTGTGGATGTGTAGGTTGTAAAATTAACATTTATTGGGTTCATCACATGATAGATACAGTAAAATAGCTTCAAAGTAATTTCTGTTGGCCACCGGTAGTCATCCTTGATTTGAGCTCTGGATTAAAAACTGGTTGTTTGAAGAAGTGAACATACATTTTAATACAAGGACATGCATAAAATTACATAAAAAGTTTAGGAATTGGAACTTTGCCTGGTTTGAAACTTCTCTTTTGAGGAAACAAAAACAGGTGATGAAAATCCAGCTGTATTTCTTTATACACAGGTTTTATGACAGCAGAAGAAAGGATAATATTTGATGATCTTAAATCACCCCATCTTAAATATTGGATCCCTTTTGTTTGGTTTGGAAATTTGGCAGCCAAAGCAAGACAAGATGGAAGAATCAAAGATAGTGTGGACTTGCAAACAATGATGAATGTAAGTAAGCAGATGCAATGAACAATTGTGAAAAATATTTGAAAGCCAAAAATAGAATACCTATTTTTTTATTCATCTGCTCCATATAAATTGTGTTTCCAATTTCCTTATCTATCTCCATTTTTTCACATTCTGAAACTTCCTGTTCTTGTACTCCTGTGCAAGGCTGTTCATAGATGAATGACACTCAAGGCAAGAAGAATCTTCCAAAACTGTCCACTTCCCAACCTAAATGTTTTCACTGTACTGTATCTGAAGGCTAGCTCCAGGCTTCAACACTAGGTAAAATGGCTGCTGATGGCCTCTTGTTACTTCAGATGTTTGGCTTACCATTTGACAGTTCTTTCTTATATCAGAAACATCTCAGAAACAACCAACAGACTATTACAGCAATGTAATATTGAGAACAGAAGCCAACTAAAACCCTCTAAAACATCTTCAGAAACCAAAAGACCCAGTAGCCCAAGAAGAAGAAGAAAAGAAATTATCTACAACATACAATGTAAGGACTGTAATAGCCACTCTGTAGGACAAACGGGCAGAAGACTAGCAGAGCACATCCCTGAACCCCAACTAGCAGACAGAAGACGTGATGAAAACTCCTTAATTTCACAATACATGGACAAACTTAACCATTGTTTCAACTGGGAAACTGTGAGCATCCTCGACCAAGCTAAAATGCCAAAAATGCTAGAAAATTCCTAGAAACCAGGCATGCAGACAAAGTGGTCATCAACAGGAACATAAACAACTTCTACATACCATTCAAAATAGACAATCAAAAAGCCAAAAAGGAAACAAAAAGACCAGAATATATCCTTTTCAGCAGCCAACATCCAGATAAGCAGAAGTTAATACTGTACCAGACAAAAAATCTAGCAGAAACAATACGCTAAATAAAGAACTAAAAGGATAAACTCACACCAAACCAACACTGGCAGGGAAATATTGTATATAAGCATGGACTAAACTTCACACTTATTCGCAAGGATGTTACCTAGTAGGGTAATGAAACATCTATGAGCAAACAACCAAACTTCGAGAGCACCAAGGAATCTTCAGTTTAGTGTAGCAGTGAAGCACCAGGCTAGAAATCATGAGATTATAAATACTAATCCCAATTTAAGCATAAAGCCAGCTGGGTAACCTTGGTCCAGTGACTCTCAACACTAGGAAAGAGGCAATCCAAACTATTCCCCAAAAGTTGCTAAGTAAATTGCAAGGAACTATTCCAGGCAGCCACCAGAAGCCAACATTGACTGGAAGGCACCAAACAAAAGTGTCATCAGAACATAGCCTCAGAGTTCATTATTTTACTTCCTGGCAAGTATCATCATACAGTATCTATAATAATTAATACATTGTGATAATCCTCAACAATTCATCAGTTGCTCTATTTGTTTTAATTTTCTATTTAGGAAATGAATCGGTATCGATCATGGTGTAGCCTGCTATTTGGTTATGACTGGGTTGGAATTCCTCTCGTGTACACACAGGTACAAAGTGAATGCTTATATATTATTAAATATATCTGAGATGTATTAGGCAGCAGTGCTATTCAGCCAGTTCTGACTGGTTCTGGCGTCTGCGTAGGGAAAATTTTGACTGGTTCGGAGAACCGGTAGGGAAAATTTTGATTGGCCCCGCCCACCTGCCCCCCCTCCTCTCACCTCTCCTATATTCTGTTGTTTATTAGCTCAGCTGATTCGTGTGATTGCCTCAGCTGAGCTAAGAAACAGCTGATGGTCGGTCTTAGTCTCATTTGCCCTCAGCAAGCAAACACAATAATAAACCACACTTTTTGCCACTTTTTTCCTTTCCCACCCATGCCGACCCAGTCACATGGCCACCCAGCCAGCCACATGACCACCAAGTCGTGACCACCCAGTCACATGACCACCAAGCCACGCCCACCCAGTCACATGACCACCAAGCCACGCCCACAGAACCAGTAGGGAAAAAATTTGAATTTCACCCCTGGTATTAGGGTAGGGTGAAATCGTGAGTGCTGAAAACTTTAAATTCATATAAAATACTTCTATATTCAAACATTGAAAACATTTCTGTACCACTCACTACTCACCACTCTGATTTAGCTTTCCTTAATTTGGGGCATTCAAGTCTCAATTCCATCATCTCCAGATACAGTCTTAATGGCATCATAAATGACAGTGGTGGCTGATCCTAATGAGATTCATACTCGCAACATATCTAAAGAACCACAGATTGATAAACCTTGTTTATTTACTGCCAAGTACTGTTGTGGAACCAAGGAATAAAATCAAAGACCTTCAGAAATAGAAACATTTTGTATTGAATGGGCCATCACGTTTTGTAATTCATATCTTAAAAATATAGTCTTTTGCATCCCTCCTCAAGTTAGATTTCCCTAGATATTTCTTGTTGCCCTTGTTGACTAGGAATTCTGGACATTGTAATACAATACCACAGAAGTACATCAGGTTAGGGAAGGCAGGTCTTTAGATATACTGTGTAGAAAACATCCTGCATTCATTGTTATCTTCATAACTTTGTATGAATTTTAACTCTTCTAGGTTGTCACCCTGGCTGTTTATACCTTCTTCTTCACATGCCTTATAGGGCGTCAGTTTTTGGATCCTGCCCAAAGCATCCCAGGTCATGATTTAGATCTTTACATTCCTATCTTCACATTGTTACAGTTTTTCTTCTATGCAGGATGGCTTAAGGTAAACAATAATGTTAAAAAGGGTTGGAATTTTCTGATAGTTTTCTTCAAAACCAGAGACTCGTGTGAATGAAAATTTTCTTACATGAACATGAATAAAATTTTGCTAAAATTTTAATATTTTCTGGGCATCTGAGCTAACTATTTACTTAGCATCAATTGTCATGAGGCAAGAAATACTTCACAGTTGTACAATAGTGCTATAAAAACATTTGTGCACATTTTTAAGAGCTAGCAAAGCTGTTTGTCTGCATAAGAGACCTTGAGTACCTCTGCATTGAACATATCTCTTACACATTAACACTAATGATAAGACACATAAAAGTATTTAGCATTTATAACTACAGTGTTAGCTGTACTTTGAGATCAAACCTCACATGCATATTTATAGTACCATGGTAAACTATCTGTATATTATCAGGGGTGTAGATGTATTTAACTATTTATTCCTATGCCCACTGTCATCCATACGATTTCCCAGGTTTATATATAGCCTACAATCAGAACTGCAGAAACCATCCTGATATTCAACTGCATACTGTGCAAGTGTCTGTACCTGGTCTGAGGAAATAACAAGTTTCAAATTTCACAGATCACTTCATTAGACAAAATGGAAAGATTCACAACATTCCAACAGGAGATCCCCAAAGCCTGGGTGATAGCTATCAGATGCTCATCACCAGGCCTCAAACAAGAGCTATTTATCAACAAAGCTAATTAAAGGAAACGGTTTCCCATTTTTGCTTAATTTTCTTCAAAGATCAAATTGCCTGCCTTTGACTTGGCTTGGTTATATTGTTAAATACAGCTGGATGTATATTCAGCCAATGCTCTTACAGTAATACAAACTTCAGACCTCTTGCATGCAAGGTCTCAAAATTAAAGATATCACAGAGCATGTAACATTGAGTTTATCTTTTTTTTCTAAGTTTGTATCTCTTAAGAAAGGGATTCAAGTGAGTAATCAACTGTCACAATCATTCATTTTTGTTGACTCTCAAAGGCAAAGATTATATACCTAGTAAAAGTAAATAAAAATTTCAAGGGCCATAAGTTGCTGAACAGAGTTAATAAATGCTCTTTTGCTATCACATAAAGCAAGTAACTGCAAGTAACAGATATAGAATTCCTCATTGTCTAATTGATAGTTATTTCTTATCAAGCTTGAAATCTGTAAAATTCATAGCTCTTTCTGTATTTTTAAGTAATTTCATTGAACCCACTATAAATGCTACTTTTTGTTTTCCATGTGGAGAATAAGTGCACATTTTATTTTGCATTTGGACTGTATTAAAATGGAACAGAATTTAAGTGAAGAATAAGGCAACAATATCTAGAAAATATGCTGATGCCATTAAAAACATTTCTATTAATCATTCATTACAATAAATTCTGCAGATTCTAGAGCTAATGATATTTTGGGTGTTTATTTGCTTGCTTTTAATGCAAGCACAATTGTTATATCATGTTTTGGTAGCAGCATACATTGCTGTGCTATTACAATGTACTGTTGAAATGAAATTAAATCAGAGATAGTGCCAGAATATGTCCATTAGATGGAAGTGGTTTACCTTGCTTTTTTATAATTAATGTAAACAAGTCATCAATGCTAGTGTAAAGTGCCATTTTCCTCCCTTCACTGCCTCTAGTAATGCCTGCTTAACCTATAATGGATTTTTGCTACCTAAGAAAATAAATTCCCAATAATCTTTCTTGTAAAGGAACTTTATTTTCTACTGATGCCTATTTGAGAAAGGAGTAATACGAAATGTATATACATTTCAATCTGATTTTGTTATAGATGTCAAGTATTATATAGTAGACAGTTCTATGTTGTGGAAAGAATGAAGAAAGAAATATTAAAGTCAGGCAAATAACTTTTATAGGAACATATTTTTGAGGCTGGTGTTTGTATGAAAAAAAAATAAAGGTGGTATGTCTTACTGAGGAAATAACATGGTGACAAAAAAAAAAATCACCTCTGTTTTCCTTAAGTGTATTACGTATGGAAGCCTGTAGGCGCTTCCTTCTATTGTGAAGTGACAACAAATTAGGTAGGTGCCAAAACTGACTGGTCAATATCAGAAAATAAAAGACTAATTGAACTGAGAGAAGAATAAATAAATGCCCTGAAAATATAACTAGTCTAACAGGTACATGCAAAGTATGTCTTTTAGAAAAAGAAAAAAGGTACAAGTGCTAACTATTTTATATATTTTGTACCTAGTAGTTAATAGGTTTGTACAGGCAATAAACCTATGCATGCAAAGTTGATTTGTAACAATTGATTTATTTTCACTAAAATTCACGGGCTATATTACAAATGTATTGTGGCAGGCTATACAGTTTAAACAAAATAAAAACTAGTTTCAAGAAAATTTAGTGTATTAATGGTGCAATAAATAAGGATTGGATATTGAAGGTCATTCTGCTGGCATATAACATCCACTGGTGAAAAATAGATCTTTCTGCTCCTCCACTGCTCCAAATCAGTTTCAAAGGACTGGAGGGCTTTCCAGAATAGATCTGGAGCAAGCACAGCCAAAATGAGAGGAAAAACAAACGCTGTCCTTTTACATGAGCTGAAATTTTCTTGCATAATATTTTGTGCTGTAACTTTTAAAGAATAATCCATTCAGAATGTTACTCTAATTTCTAGTGTTATTGGTATTCTAGTTTCTGATTTAACAATGCTATGGTTCAGCAGTGGGTTGCTCCTGGTTCGGCCCGGTTCTTAGAACCGGTAGCAGCGGCGGCAGGAGAAGTGTCGCACGCGCAAGCGCGCACGCAAACCAGTAGCAACGGGTTTTAGAACCCACTACTGCTGTGGTTGTAGTACATTATTGTTGTTTATTGTTATATATTATAAAATTAGAATAATAAAATAATAAAATCATATGTTGTATTTCCAAAACACTGTTAAAATAAAGTACATGCAATAAAATAAAACAAAGCTGATAAACTACTCTAAAACCATATTCAAACAAAAAAGGCAGCAAATTTTTGGTTCTGTTAATTTCCAATAATACACATCTCTGCAACACATATAACTGGTTTCTGACTTAGTCTTACTAAATAAAAAACGCTTCTCCCTTTGATAATTTCCACAAAGTAAATTCCATCACAGCAAAGTCAAGATGTTAAGACATCCTAAATTGAATTTGCCTGTTGAAATGGATATGCTGAATTATTTTAATATAATTAGTACAAAATTGTTGCCTGCTTCAGCAGAACAAAGGATGCAGAAATGTATTTTCTTCTGGATATGTTTTCATTTATATCTCTGGTTCACAAAGGACATTTAATTATAAGAGTATGTGTATTCTTTTGCAAGGAAAACAGTTTTAAAACCAGATGATTTTAAATGGTTGCTTGCCTGCCAATCACATTATATATAGGACAGTGATTTTCTCACATGAAATCCTTTTAATCCTAGCCCTTGTTGTCTGGGATTAGTCTGTAATCCTTTTTGTTGTGGTAGCCAAGTGTCTAAAATAATATGTAATTGTCTTCCGTTGCATTCCTTTCAGTCCTGTGAGATTATATGCCACATACCAATGGCAGATGATCTGTGCAGCTAGCCAATACAAAGTTTCTTAGTGTTGTCATACTTGTATATATCTTTCAATCTCATTTAAGGGTGTCCTGTTGTAGGTTTGCCAATACATAAAATAACTAACTTGTTCGCAGGAAGAGGAAATTTAGTGTTTTCCAGATTACAACTTTGCCGTGATACTTTTGAGGGCTGTCTGGAGCAAAAGGAATTGAGGAATAAAGAATGCCAGATTGTATACTAATCTAGCTGCTTGATAAAATTGTAGACTTTATTTACTTAGTTATTATTAGTTTGTTTAATAGTGAAATAAAGAAAAAAGAAAAATGCAACTACTGAAGTCTCAGTTTAAGATATAAGGATTGGATGCCCATGTAGAAGAAAAACACATGGAACAGCTAGGAAAATATGAATAAATAAGAATAATAGACAAAGTCCTCTGAGATTCAAGGTAATGTACAAAGAAAATCAATTGATTGATTGATTGTGTGCCATTAAGTCAGTGTTGACTCTTAAATATATGGATTTTCTCCATGACCATCTCTTTCTAACCTAGTCTTTTGGGCATTTCAGTGGTTCACCCATTGCCACTGTAACCAAGTCAATCCACCTTCCAGATAATCTTGCTCTTCCTCTCTTTCCTTCCATTTTTATCAGCAAAAGAGCCTCCTTCAGAGAGCTGGATTTTTCCTTAATGTGCCCGAAGTAGGATAATTTGAGCCTGGTCGTTTGTACTTTAAACTCTGTGTTTATTTGTTTTATGATTCATTTGTTTGTTTTTTTAGCTATCCACAGTATTTTCAGGAGTCTTCTCAAACAGTAAGGTTCAAAAGCATCAGCTTCTTAAAAGCCATACTTTCACATCTATAAAGTGTTACAGTGAATACTATTGCCTGCATTATTGTTGGGAAACTGCCAGATAGGCTGGAAGGAGGAGTCAAGCAAGGGCCTAGCCTGGAGTTGCTGTGCAGCCACAAGCAGCAGTATAACTTGACCTTCCCCAAGATCCATGATCGTTCCCAGAGAAAGGCAAGCAGCCTGGTGAGATCCTTGTAACATAGGTGGTAGGCAGTACTGACTTCAGCTGTTCACATGTGGTTCTGGTTGCTTGCATCTCACGACTATTCTATATTTGTAGACACACATCTGAATAACTTTTCAAAGGTCTTCATGGATGTTCTACCAAGTACTAGCCTATGTGTATTTCTTGACTGATTGTTCCCTTACTTTTGATGGTTCATCCTAAAAGGCAAAAGCTATCTACCACTTCAATATCTGCATTATCAGTTTTAAGGCTGAGTGTTGTCACTGTTGCCATTCATTTGGTTTTCTTCCTATTTAATTTCAGTCCATTTTTTCACTGTGCTGCTTGACTTTTATTACTACTTTACAGCTTGCAGCTCCTTTGCATTTTCAGTTACCAATGTTGTATCATCAGAATAATGCAGGTTATTGATGTTTCTTTCTGCAGTGTTAAAACCACACTCATCTTCTTCCAATCCAATTTCCCTTAATATTTATTCGGCATGTAAATTGAATAATTAAGGGAGAAAGATATTGGATGGTCTAGGAAAGTATAACAAACAATACCAATCATAAACAGGAATGCAGCAAAACAATTAACAAACCTAGCATATTTTATCTAGGTGTGACATATTTTACCATGGAGGAAGAATATTCAGAGGAATCCCACCTATCCAACCACCTTTTCAACCTCATGGTTCTACCTCAAGCTTCCACTATTTCATTCTAAGCCACCATTTCCCAACTTTCTGAGACTTTTATGAATTGTAATCACTATGACTGGATGCCGTTCCGCTCATGAAGAGTTGACATCCTACATCCGTGATGGCGAACCTATGGCATGTGTGCCACAGGTGGCACGCAGCACCCTCTCTATGGGCACGTGAGCCGTCACCCTAGTTCAGCTCCACCGTGCATTCACGCATACCTCCCGCTGGCCAGCTGGTCATCGGGTCTCTGGTGTTCATGCGTGGGGGCGGGGCATGTGTGGGGGGCTGCGTGGCATGCGCAGGGCGGGGCCTGTGCGGGGGCCATGCGCACATGCACGGGGGTGGGGCATATATGCGGGGGCCACACGCGCATTGTATTTTGGGGGTTTGGGCGCGGGCACACACCCTCCTGAAAAGGTTAGTCATCACTGTCCTACATCCTTGATTAGAGATGTAAAATTTCCAGAAATTTTGAAGCTCGGAAAAAAACCCGTTTTTGGGGGGGGGGGGGAACGGAAATTTTTGGAAAAATTGAAAAAAATGCTACATTAGCACTTTTTTGTCTTTTTAAGATTGAAAGTCATTCTGTTACTTTAGGAACATAAAATATGACTATGGACAATTTGACTTGGCATAAAAGTATCACAACTAGCATATTAAAAAAATATAGGGTAGCCAAACAATGATCACAAACAGAATTTACGTTTGATATCATACTTTTTTTTTTAGAAATGATTTTGAAAATATTTGAACACCCTGTCTTAAAATATTTTATTCATCATATTAAAATAAAATATTCCACAATGGTTTTTTTTCTTTTTTCGATTTTTCCAATTTTTTGGGAAAAAACAAAAAAGCCTTCAGGAAAAAAAACAGAAAAAAACCATTTTTTTCCCCGAATTTTTCCTTTTTTTTTTCCGGGCCTTCACATCTCTATCCTTGATTGCTTCTAGCTCATTCTATCAACTGTGTTGTGGGAAGGAGAGAGGGTGAAAGGCAGTGTAAGATGAACCCTATAGCCTGCTCTGATGCCATCTGTTACCAACAAGTGTCTTGTGGGAAGGTTCTTTGAATTTTGTTACTTTGTTTTTAAATAATATGTATTGTTTGGGTGCAATTGTTTGAAAGATAATTTGGGAGGATTATAATCCCGAAAAGCAGAAAATAAATAACTGCAATAAATAAATAAATATGCAAATATTTACACTTTCAGCTGTCCCATTTTTAATGTTTTGTTCTATTTATTTTTGCTAGGCTGTTCTGAGTGTTCTATCTGGAGAGGAATGCAACATATCCATCTAATAAATAAATACACAAAGCAATAGTCTCGTGAAAAACCAAGGATTAATGCTACAAATATGGCATGTCCATAAATATCTCACCACACAATGTACTGTATCTATTCTATGTGGATTTCTCCTTGATGTTGCCAAAGAACTATTCATATCTGCAATGGTTAGATGTGTTTGTAAATCAGCTTTGGATAATGTGTAACTCTATGCTCAAAATATCCAACTCTAATTACAGGTTGCTGAGCAACTTATCAACCCATTTGGTGAAGATGATGATGATTTTGAAACAAACTGGTGCATAGATAGGAATCTCCAGGTAACACCCTTTTGCTTCAGCTGATTACTATTTTTTGCTGTCTTGCAACATCATAAATTTACGCAATTTCTAGCAAGAAATAGCACAAGTGTTGCATCCTGCTCCCACCTTTATAAATATTTCCCAGATTAAAGTAACATTATTTATAGTTCAGTTTTCATATACAGTACTCATTTTGCAAGCTGCTGAAGCTTCCTCGCTATTGATTCTGTGCTTTTTCATTTACATTTCAATTCCTGCTTAGATTACTTTTTTGCATTACTATCAAGGGGTCTACAAACATTGTCTTCTCATGTGCAACTGCAACTAATGCTACAATATGGATCAAGGCGTTCAAAATATATTGCTGGGTGTTGTCCAGTAGAGTAAGATGCAGTTCATGGCAAGGTTGCTGAAGCAATAATGGAGCTGTTCAGCAAGAAGTCTGAGCATACCGTGCCTAGAAATTGAGAAAGAAATATTCCAGCAACATTCAGGTGGTAATATTAGAAAGCCATATCTTAAAACATAATTAAAGAACCATTCCAAATTATACATAAGGATTCCCCCCCTTGTTTTGAGCATTTCTGTTCCTGAGATTTTTAAATTATGCTGGTGGGAGTAGCCGGAGTGAATTAGATTTGGTGACGTGTAGACTTCTCGGGTAGAATGTCTTCTATCAGAATGACATGACGGAAGCTGACTCGTTATTAATATGCATTAGGTCTTGCAACAGGATCCTCCCCTTCTGAGATTGTCTAATTTTTGTTCTAATTTAATTCATTCTGATTGCAGGTAAGGCTATATCAAGGCTGTCTCATTCAGTTACTGGATATCCAAGATCTAAAAACCATCCTCTAAAGATTTGTTTCCTCTTACATGGTTACCACATTTCAAACTCTGCTTTTGGCCCAGAAAAGTACAGGCTGCTGCTGCTGCTGCTGCTGCTGCTGCTGCTGCTGCTGCTGCTGCTGCTGCTGCTGCTTTAAATAAAAATGATATGGTTGTGTTGTGCAGTTCTCTGGATTGTGACTTATATTTGAGATGTTTAAAACGTGTGTGGCAGGTGTTCTTAATTCTTATAGGTTTCACTATTGGCTGTTGATGAAATGCATATGAATTTACCAAGAATGAAAAAAGATATTTACTGGAATGATTCTTCAGCTCGTCCACCATATACATTAGCAGCTGCAGATTCCTGCATTCCATCTTTCCTTGGATCAACTATTGAAATGGGGTATGCAAATCTGCAATGTCTTATCCTACTTTTTCATATACAAATGTATAAATTTACCTCTTCTTGTAAATTTTTAAAAAATAAAGTTAGACAGACAGGACCTTTTCTTACCTCTCACGTTCATTTAAAATTATATTCCCCCTAACATATTACCATTGAAAGTCTGTTAATAAGGAACATTTTTCAGTAATAAAGGCTATGGAAAAGACTATGAATGCTATGGAATTTTCCACCTCAGATGACCTTTGATAACTTTGGGGTATTCTCATAAAAGATTGTCTTTTTTCCATCAGTTGAATAAATGTTTTCTTTGACCTAGCTAAGAATTATATTTTGGTTGATCTTAGCTTTTAGTTGCATTTTTAATTTAATTTAATTATGTGATGTGAGCCCTGGTAGGAATAAATGACAGGACAGGAGATTTTGGCTATTCTTTCTTTCTCAGCTTGGCCTGTTTCAGAGATTTGTTGTGGAGATAAAATGGATGGGCCTACCCTTCACTCAGCTGGAGGAAGAGTGGACAGATTAGACAAATTCAAACATTTCTTTTTGAAGAACTCACTGATTAAAACCATGAACAACATTTAAACAGATTATTTTAAATAAAAGGAACACCAATGCTATTTGGAATTCTCAGGTGAAATCCAACAGGCGCTCCTGAACATTTTAGAAAGATATACCAAGGGGATTTGGAATCTGAATTTAATTAATCAAGCTGGAAATGCATGTCATAAAATTCCCTCTAAATCTACTTTCAGTCATCAAGAATTGACTATAAAATAATTCATAAATTCATATAATACGGGTGCTCTCCAAATATGTGGACTTCATCTAGAATTCGCCAGCATACAGTTATTATTGAGAATGTCAGGAGTTAAAGTTCACATGGCTGGAAGAAATGCAATTGGGGGAGGCTGTTCATGATTTTTTGGGGGGAGGGATATTGAATATTAACAGGATTTTTCTCTCCCTGAAAAAAATATTCACATAATCCCAGGTTTTTATTTTATTTATTTTTTATCTTTGTTGGTTTACTTTTCTGCTTTGTATTTTTTACTTTTCTGCTTTGTATTTTTTTTTATTCTGATGTTTTGTTTCATTGAGTAATAATTTATAAAATCTTTTTCAGAGAAAAATGAGATATGTATAATATTTAATAAAATAATGGCATAGCCCATACAGCAATGGGCTGGCCTAGAAACCAGGAGGCTTCTAGGCCTTCCTTAAGCATGAAAGCCAGCTGGATGACTGGGCCAATCAATCTCTGTCAGCCCAACTCACCTCACAGGGTTGTGTTGTGGGAAAAACTAGGAGGAAGGATTATTAGGTATGTTCACTGCTTTGAGTTATATATTAAAAAGCTGGGAATAATAACAATAAAAACAATAATAATAAAATAATTGGTTGATTGCAGATCTAATAATATGACTATAATATTTAAACTATTTTTTGTATTTATACCACTACTTAAGGAATTGTTTGTAATGATAGATAAAATTCAAATAGGCTCTGCAAAAAGTTAGGGCCTGCGTTTTGTTTATTAGCCAACCAGCCAGGCCTCTTCAGAGAAAATCCACTGCATTCCCCTTTCTTTCCCCCCTCCCCCCCTCTCCATTCAGGAATGATCATTCAGTCTACTCAAGCTTTACTGAGATTGTTTGAGGACTAAAGGTTCCATTTGCCATTATAGAGGTTTTTCCTTTGTCAGTGGTAAAGGTCAAGATTCTCCCAAGAAGTACACCTGCAAATATACTTTCCATTTTATGGATGGTTATGTGTGGGCTAGGTCTGCACACTCAGAGAGCCAGTTTGCTCTTAATACATAAAATGAATGTTGCATGTTTTTTCTTGCAGCCTGGCAGACAGTCAGTTCTTCCATGCAGAAAACTGGCTCCGGGATGATGATAAAGCTAGAAGGCAGCATTCGGTGCTGCGAAGAGTGAAACGCTTTCTGAGTGTCCGAGAAGTCTCCCCTTCGCCCAGCAGGAGGACCTACCAACGACAATCCAGTGAAAGCTCAATTTTTTTCCCATCACATGAAATGCATCATATTGATAACCTTCTGGAAATGCACTCTAGAGGGAGACGCTACCCTTTAAATGGCAGGAAAACTCATAACTGGTCTGATAAGGATGGAAAGATGCATGGAAGTACGGATCTTAGAGTTATTCGAGAAAGCAGCAAGAATGATGCTCCAGAGACTTCCAATCAATCCAAAGTGGATGAGAGAATTAGCAAAGTAGACTCACTAACTGTCAAAACTGAGAGCAAAGAAACCAGAGTGGATTCAGACAAGGTCTCCCATGTCATGACAGGAAAAGATTTGGGCAGTCAAAGTGAGTCAGAGACAGATTCTGAAGGAATTGTGCTGACCCATTGTGGAACACCCAATAGTAATGCAGATTTGTTGATAACACCTTCAGAAACAGAACCTCCTCATATGGAATCCAAGCAACAGGATCCATCTTTGGGTATGCCAAAAGGAAATAAATCACCCTCGTCTCAAACATCAACTGTCAATATGGCAGATAATCAAAGATGGAGATTTCCAGATGTTCTTGCTCAACATGAAGTGCTCAGTACCAAAGAATTGGCAACTTCCTCTGGAAAAAACAACTTAAGTCCACCTACACCTAGTCCTATTTCTCCAAATACATTTGACATATGTTACTTACTAGAGCAACCAGATACTAAAGAAACTGATATTCTTCATATAGCTGAGTTTAACAATGATTCCACTAAAGATCACCTTTGACAAATAGAGTGCTATGGACTCATAGTTTTGTTATAAACCTCTTGGCATACAGAATGTTAATTTCCCTTGGAGAAACAAAGCTTGGCAGCCTGCATAATGTCTATCCTACTGTGTATTTTCAGTGCTTTTATTTTGATAAAAACAATTTAAAAATGTTTGAACTTACCTTTATTTTTAGACATATGTAAAAACAAATCAAACAAGATTAAGATACAGTGGAGTAAATATTAAAAGGAGTAGAAAGAGGGAGGATAACCAAACTTCAAGAAACTGGCATTCTTTCTCTTTGTAACAGCCTAGTTCATTTGTCAGTAAATTCTGAGTATTTATCAGTGAAGATTATCTCTAAAACTCATCCCTGCTAGATGTCATTTAAATAAAGGCATGACAACTTGAATTTTGACTTCTATGTAAGTAAAGATGCTCAGAATAGGGTGCCTGAAATGCTCTGAATTATAGAAACAAATCATAATTTAAAAAATTCCCTCAAGACAGGTATGAAATAGACAGTCATTTCTAGTGACATATACAAATAAAACTAAGAACTAGAGTCTTTGTAATAGAAGCTATATGACCAGATGACAGGTGGACAAAGAGTAGAGAATTCATACCCATTCTTGCTTGAAGTTCTTCTTCCCCTACATAAAAATATTTTGGCCTTCCTTTTCTTAGAGAAAGGCAATTTGCATGTTTACATTCCTTGCACTGCTGCTCTGAGAAACTCCCGGAGAATATCCTGCTTCTTATAAAACTCTTGTGATTAAAGTTCGGAATTCCATTTCTGTGTCCTTAATATGGAAAGGCTGAAAAGGGGTAAATGTAGCAATGACTTTTTAAAATCTTGGCATACTGCCAAAACATCAATAAAATTGTTGCTTGTAGGAGAATATTCTGAAGTTGTAATGACATCTCAAAGAAATGCATGTCATAACTTCATTTATCTTTTTGTATTGAAGGGTGGGGTGTAAGATGGTCATTTAATGAGAGAAAAGCATAAAGGAAAGTTCACTGTTATCTTCAGGGCCCATCAGCAAAAAGGGACTGGTTTCATTCTGCTGCCGGAGAGAATTATTGGAATTCAGTTGCCTCCATTGGAACAGAATCCACAATTTAGTGCTGAGCAGGGCTTCAGTTTTCCAGCAGGTGAAAACAAAAAGGTCAAATTAACTTGAAACAGAATGACTCGGAAGGTTATTTGCTTGATCAACTTTATTTGTATATCTGAAAGTCCAGAACAGATTGAACAAAAGGGGGGAAATTAAGGAGAAATGATAGCTCTGAACACACCTGGCTTATGAAAACAACTGGATTATGAAATGATAGCTCTGAACACATCTGGCTTATGAAAAATTATGAAAGTGGCTGATTTGGGGTGTAGGATTCTGAGGAATAAATCTTATATCGGTTTCAGCAATTCTATAACTGCAATTCTACCTTTAAGCCTTCTTAACTACAATGATATTTTAATTTTAGAACAAGTTAACTTCAAGAACAAGTAAGTGTCTCTGATTTTAATGAAACAAACTCACATGTAAATATGTTTTGGGTAGCAGTCTCAAATATCTTGCCTATCTTCATGGCAGACATGGAATCTTATCCAGCCACAGACCCAGCTAACTAATTATACCAAAGCCTGAGTCTACAGTGAAGAAATGCCTCTTCCATCTGCTGAAGATCTGCCTTCTTTGTCAGCAATGAGCTGGGAAATGGAAAAGAATCTAGCAAAACAGGTGAAGAAACTCCATGGGCCAAATCAGGCCTGTCAGACAATTTTCCTTTATTTGGGGGTGTGGAATGATGGCCCTTTTATGACTTGTGGACTTCTCCCAGAATTCCTGAGCCAGCCATCGTTCCCCACCTCTGCTTTACGTCAACTGTAATATAAGTAACATAATTACTGCAGATAAGTAACTTTCCATTTACCAGTTGGGTAGTAATAATTTAATCAGCAGAATAACAATAACTTTTGCCTTAGAACAAAAGTTTGTTTCAGTGAGGTCTTTTCTCATCTAAGTATACTGTATATAGGATTGAAAGCTAAGACTACCGTCCTTTGCACATAAAAATGAACATACATCATGATCCAAGTAAATGTAAATTAGGTAAGCCAAATGGCTCAGCTCTACGACTTTTGAAGACTTTATTCAGCTATTTATAATATGGCTACCTAATAGGTTTTGGGGTTTCAATCATAAATAGATCTCCAATCAGGCATCCTGTTAGCCCTGCCACATCTGACAGTCAATAGGTTGGAAAAAGTCGCTACACCTCCATTATGACCACAGAAGGATCAGAAGCTGTAAAAGTGGTCTCCCGATAGTTAAATCCTTTTACACCTTCTTCTCCCCATTCTCTCCACATATCAAAAACAAGCCTTGTTCATTGTGTGAAAGGCAAAATTATCAATATTATCTCTACCTATGCTGCTTTACTATTTCTGTTAATTTCTTCTTCCTTTACGAGATGATTTAGCAAAGCCAACTCTATCATGTCCACGATCAAAAACAGAGTAAAAACCCGACATAAATACATCTCCTAGAATCCACAATGGTCCTTCATTAGAGATGAGATCCAGTGATTGGAAACCACTGAAACACAAGGCCTCATTTCCGCTGTTTTCCTGCCAAAGAGAAACAAAGACTGCTATTATGTAGCATGTGCTAGACCTGAAATAGAGGGCTATAGTCAGTGGTGGGTTCCTCCCAGTTCGGATCGGTTTGCCCGAACTGGTAGCGACCCGCTGGTGACGTCACGGAACCGTTTCTGTCGGTGCCGGTCTGTGGGCGCCGCCATCTCTTTTTTTGGATATATTTTTTTGGAATTTTTTCCCGGGTTTTTTTTTCTTCTGCGCATGCACAGAAGCCGAGTTTCCGGCACTGCGCATGCGGCGCCATCTTGTTTTTGGCGCTTTTTTTAAAAAAAATTGATTTTTTTTAAAAAAATTTCCGGGTTTTTTCTTCTGTGCATGCGCAGAAGCTGAGTTTCCGGCACTGCGCATGCGTCGCCATCTTGTTTTCGGCTTTTCGTTTTGGATTTTTTCCTGGATTTTTTGGCACTGCGCATGCGTGCGCACGCAAAGCGCGCACGCGGCCACGCGGCACGGAAGGAAGCGAACCGGCAGCGAGGTAAGTTAGAACCCACCCCTGGCTATAGTGATGAGAAAGTTTGCTGTCCCCTTTAACTAAATGCTATGAAATTATTAAGAAGAGAGTGGGTAGGAGAAGAGATGATAGTGCATTTCCTTTAATGTATGATTACCTTGTAGGATTGGGGATATTAGAATGCAAATTATCTATAATTTTGCATTTTTGAACCAATACATGTAGAAAAACTTATTCATATTCAAAATTCATCTTTTCTTATTTTAAAATACAGTTCATCAATAATTTTGAAAACTTGTTCATGTTAATTCAACATTTGTACAATATGCAAATGGACTTCCTTCCTTCCTTCCTTCCTTCCTTCCTTCCTTCCTTCCTTCCTTCCTTCCTTCCTTCCTTCCTTCCTTTTTTTCCTTGTCTGTCTTTTGTTCTGCCTTTAAATTAGTCTTGACTCCTGATGGCTTGCCTGGACTAGTCCCTACAGTTTTCTTGGCAAGATTTTTAGATTTGCTATTTCCACCGTCGTAGGGCTGAGAGAGAATAACCTGCCCCAGGTCACCCAGCTAGTTTTATGATTAAGGTGGGACTGGACACTAGGCAAAATTGAAAAAAAAAGTTGCAAAAATATCCACTGAAACCTCTATAACTTTTGTTGCATTTTTATGCAAAAAGGAAATGAAAGAAAAGAAAAGAAAAAGAAGCTAAATTCAATAAATAAAAATTGATTTTTTCATAAAAATGAGAACATGACCTTGACAAATTCACCCAATCCTATAAATCATTCTAATGATTCTTTCCCCAATCTTCTTACATACAATTAACAAGCTAAGCTAGAGATGGATGCAAACTCTCATCCACACTGGAGTTCAGATGCAATTGCAAATAGCATACAATAGATGAATAGCATTCACCACCAGACATCTCTGACAGTAGAAGTCATTCATCAGTGGAATATTGTAAATTGGCGGGCACTCCCTTGAATAGATAGAAACTGGCAAACCCTTAATTGCCAGTTTCTATCTATGCACTACTAAAACTCTTGTTGTCATTACCATTAACTGGGTGAAATGGTGCATCATTGGGCAACAGTTTTTGAACCATGTTAGTAACTCAAATGGCCTAACCTACAGAATGTATCCAAAATCCGGAACCCATGACTCCCAAGAGAATGAAATTTGGGGAGGTTTTGGCTGTTTAAGTTCTGCTGATGGCTGCTGTGCTGCCATCACGTGATTTTCATTTTCAACCTTTATGATACTTTCCCAGCCAAGTTCACAATCCCTTGATCCCACCCAACAGCAGCCTCTTATCTGCTTATCAGGATGGGATGGGATGGGAAAGGAAGGGAAGGGAAGATTTCTAATGCTCCCTGCCAGTTTCCCTGCCACCCAATGGTGCATGTGTTTTCTAGTGCTGTCTATATTAGTGTTGCTTAGAATCTCAGGCAGACTAAATCCTAAGACTGGGGTGAGTGGTCTGAAATCTCATGGTTGTGTTTGGTCCATGTACTATAATTTCACTCCCTCTTTTGTTAATGCCTTAAAGTCAGTCTTGACTCCTGACAACTACTTGCACAAGCCCCTGAAGGCTTCTTTGCAAGGTTTTTCAGAAGTGATTTGCCATTTTCTATTTCCTAGGGCTGAGAGATGGTGACTGGCCCAAGGTCACCCAGCTGGCTCTGTGCCTAAGGTGGGACTAGAACTCATGGGCTCCCAGTTTCTAGTCTGATGCCTCCCTCTGACCACAGTTGCCAAACTCAGTGGCCTGATTTTCCCATTGAAACATTTAGCCGACTCCTGAAATATACTTGAGTTTTAAAATAATAATAATAAAAGTCTCAGAACTGCCCCAAATCCAGGAAAAGCAAAAAATCGTGATACCACCCACATTGGAAGCAAGACTTCTTCCACTGTGGTCCTCACTCCCCAAAAACGTTAAATGTAACCATGAGTTGCCAAGAGATAGCCTATCTTGTGAAGAAAGGATGCCATTCAGGCAACATCTGAAAACATAGCTGATTCTATCAACTAAGGTAGTCAACATGTGCCTCTCCAGATGTTCCCAATGGCCATGTTGGCTCAAGCTGCTTGGCATTCTGGTTCAGCAATATCTGGAGAAGAGTCACCAATTGCTCTTTTCTACCTCTCCTGGGAGCCAATTGAGGTACACTGGGTAGGCTCATTAAAACTCTTGCAGCCAACTTCTCACCACGGATATTTGCTCTTGGATTACCATCACATCAGTATGATCTAATCATTGTCTCTTCGTTTGGTCTCTTCTATCCTCTTCTGTTCGATCTGAACTGGAATCTGTCACTAGATGGATACAACTATGTATCTGGTCCTTTTGCCGGTGCCTGCACTGAATCTGAGCTGAACTAATGCCTAACTATTACATGGCTTCATGAAAGGCCAGCTTGACTTAATTATCAATCCATAATCACATATGAATAGAACAGATTAATGGAAATCCTGCTGCTCAAGCCTTGGGGCAATTGGACTAGACAGCTGAAGCATGAGGCCTCTTCTTTAGACTGAGGGCAAAAGGATCCATTTGCTCCAAATGTTATCATCACCTACCCAAGGATGGTTACCTCCAGATACATTAAGTTCATCCTGTGTACAGTCTCATCACCAAATGAGAAAATTTATTTACTGAAGGAGAAAATAGTCCTAAAGCAGCATATTCTGTCTGCAACAGGAACTGATATATGGAAGATAAGGATCAATATATTAAAAAGTTCTTTGAGCTGATTTCTAAACCCTTCCAAAATAATATTATGTCAAAAATCATGCGTATGAAAATCTGCACTTATGCCTATTGTGTGGTGCTAGAAAATGTATTCATTATTTATTCATTATTTATTTATTTAGCATATGGTATATCATAAATGGACTAGCAATATATATTAACATTTCAGCTAGATTAGTAGACTCCAATAAAATATGGTAAAAAGATCTATGTCTAGGACATCTAACCATTGAAGCACAGCATTATTTATATTAAAAATCATTATTAAAAGTGACCATTATTAAAGCTTGGATACATACCTTAATTATATATTGCTTTGGTGTTAATGTGAATTCTTTCTGCCCAATGGTAAAACTTATTGAGGGCAAACTGGAAAGTCTCCTGCAGTCCACAAGAAACTGTAACACAAATCAAAGCATTCCTTGATCTAAAATTTTGGTCACCATTTACACTAACTTGTTCCTGATAATTCCTGACATCTAATCATCCATTGCATTTGAACAGGGAAATTTCATGTTTAACAATTAAGTAAAACGGCAGATCTAATACTAGATCTGCCTTCCGCAGTATAAGCCAAAGAACTGATATAGTGGCTTACTAAAAGCAGCATGAGGAGATATTGGAACTAGTAAAGAGGCAATATTTATCATAAGAATGTAATTTCCCAAATTGCTTTCCCTCTGGTATAGGTGGGCGGGCAACATGATGAGCACAAGGAAGTGCCAAGGTTGGATAGATCTATCCAGAGGTGAGCTGCACATATGTTAACAACAGGTTCGCCGGAAATGTGAGCGTGCGCACATGAACCTCTGTTCAAAAGTAGCCAAACTAACAGCTGACCAATGGGGAGTGGCTGCTTAAAATTCACTCACACTTTGTCCTGCAATTCCCCGTTCACATTTCTTAATTGTGAAGTCAGTCTTAAAACTCTTTTGAAAAAAACGATTAAAGCCATGTTTAAAAGTGGCCAGACAATGACAGGCCCCTGGGAAGGACTGTGCCATGAAGCAGCAGCTAAGCCTCTTTCTCATTAACCCTTTAATTCATTCTTCACTTTCACCCTTGGTCTGCTGCCCTTTGAGCCAATCAGGTCCCCAAATTGGTGGATTTGGATCAGAGACGTGATAGATAAAAGGGAGAGTCTGGTTTGATTGTTTTGGATTCTCTTGCAGCCCCATGAAAAAAGAGCACCCAGTTTCTGGGCTGAAGAATCCAGATGGACATAGAAATGTCATCAAGTGGTCATCCAAATGTTTGCAGCCCAGACCTACTAGCCCTAGAATAAAAAAAGCTGGCCAGTTCATCCAAGCATCTTCCATTCAGTACCTTTCCCATTTTAATTCTTCCATATCAGTATCCATTGTAGAAGAACATTTGCTCCAAATAAAGTGGATAAACAGTAAATAAATGCCAAATTCTCTCTTTAAAATTTCAGCCTCTTCCATTTCCAGCCGCTTCTATGCTGGTTTCCAGATATATTAAATATAGGCATAGTGGATAAAAGGATTATAACAAAACTTCATTGTTAATTTTACATTTTACAAAAACAATCTTTATTTATGCTTTAGTATATCTCTTATTTTGAGAGGTCTTCTCTCTCTTAATATGTTTGTGTCACCGTGATATCAATAGTTTTTATCCTTTCCAGCCCAGAATTTTATTTACCTCTCCAGAAGAACTGGGGACAGCTCCAATTTTTGCTTGTAGTTTGTTAATATCTAGTAATGGACCAGTAATAAGAGAGGTTCCTGAATCTACAATAGCTTCACAGCCATTTTTACATGCTACAATCTGTCCCTGGATTTTCACACTGTATTATTGGATGTGGAAAGCATAAAGGGATGGGGGAGGAGAGTAAACATCAATTATCAAGAAACAGACTGAAAGTAGTTGGAATACATGAATACAAAAACAAACAAAATTAAATAGGTATTTGAAAAAGTCAGCCTCAGATCTTTTCTCTTTCTCTGCATTACACACACACACACACACACACACACACACACACACACACACACACAAACACTACATCTGTACATTAATATCATTTGGATTTTTACATTCAGTATTGTCAAGAGAAAGTAAGGCTGCAATCTCATACTTGCCTGTTTCAAAATCCTGTGGTAAGATTTATGCTTCGGTAAATATGTATTGAATTATCCTCTAACCCAGGGGTGTCAAACTCATGGCCCGTGGGCTGGATGCGTCATGCCCTGGCCATGCCCACCCCTGTTTTAGCGAAGTGGGGGGAAAGTCATGATACTTCACGTGTTGACAACGTGATGACGCGAGTTTGACACCCCTGCTCTTACCCATGCAAATATCTGCCCACCTAGCAGTTCGAATGCGAGTAGATGAAAAGATACCACTTCAGTGGGAAGGTAACAGCATTCCGTGCATCTTTGATATATAGTCATGCTGGCCACATGACCACGGAAAATGTCTTTGGACAACGCTGGCTCCCTCGGCGATGAAATGGAGATGAGCACCGTGCCCCAAAGTCAGACATGGCTGACAGGGAAACTTTTACTTTTTACCATACAAATATCTAATTTATTTTATTTATAATGGGAGCACAAAAAAAACCAGGCTTTTTTAAAAAAAACAGCAAAACAAAAATATAAAGAAAACATCTTGGTCATACTTTCTATGTGTCTCTTCTTTTGAAAAAGTTTCTATAGGTGAACATATTAAAAGAAAATTATACTATATGTTCAATTATATTATGTAATTAACTAATTATATTTAGTTAAATTAAATATGCTCTGCATTCACAGCCCCTCAGACTCTGAGGTCCAGCCACCAGTCCTAAGTAGAGTGGTTGATAAAGATTCAGCCACAGAGGAAACAAATCCATAGATTGGAGAGACTTGGCAGGAAACAGGACAACAGAAGAGCCAATTCTGAGAGCTCAGCTGTGGCAGCTCTGTATTTTATTCATTTATTTATTTAGAAAATTTACATGGTTGCCTGCTCACTCTCAGTGACTCTGGCCGGCTTACAAAAAATAAGCTGGTGTATTGTCCTTCTTTCCTGGTAGTAGATGCTGAAAACAATTTTTCGGGCCTCAACTCTGTCTATGACTATGCCATGTTTAGAACTCTGGATTCTACCTCACTGTGTCTCTTGTCTTGGCTCTTGGATTAGTCGCTGTTTAGTGAATTCCTGGTCTTGATCTATACCAAGCCTGTGACTGTGTTTACAGTTGCCATCATAATATATTGGTAAAAAGGACTCTTTTCTTTTTTTTAAAAAAATCTTCCTGAGCTCATATATTACTGGACTGTGGTAGGCATCCAGCTTGTTATTATGTTGGCTGGCAGCCAACAGTGCAAGCCCAGAAAATTGCTTCTCATACTCAAACATAAGCATAATATTTATGGATTGGTTGTGGTTCATCTGCTTCATCAGGAGTCAGAAGTTGTTTTTGCATGCCTACCTCAAGGTTTCTGTTTTAGCAAACTTACTTTTCAAGAGGAATCTGCCAGTACATTTTCCGACTGACAGGAATCCAATACATGGGTCCATGGTAGAGTGAATGGTCTATGCCTCCAAATATCAATTCACCCCCATCCTTGGTGCCATCTCTGAAAAGATGAAATGCATTATGCTGATGAGCAAAAGATGTAGTTGTTAAACTGAATGAGAACACAACTGGGACTCAGAGAGATATTTGAAATAAATTAGGGATGGTAAAGAAATCTGTTATGGATTTATTTTCAAGAAAAATGATGTAACCTGCCAAAATGGAAGCTATTGTAGCATGAATTATCAGTTATTAATAGCAATAGCAATAGCAATAGCACTTAGACTTATATACCGCTTTACAGTGCTTTACAGCACTCTCTAAGCGGTTCACAGAGTCAGCATATTGCCCCCAACAATCTGGGTCCTCATTTTACCCACCTCAGAAGGATGGAAGGCTGAGTCAACCTTGAGCCGGTGAGATTTGAACCGCTGAACTGCTGAACAGTCAGCTGAAGTAGCCTGCAGTACTGCACTCTAACCACTGCGCCACCTTAAAATCTACCTCAAAGTATTTCTCAGCTCATAACTGCATATAAAATGGTGCATATTTGGGAAAGTTTCATACAATGCATATATATTTGGAAAGATCTATAATACAGATAATTGGAAAGCTGTATTCAGATATAAGTAGGGAAATATGCGTATAGGACTTGTAATAATCTATTCGTATAAAAAGTTGTTCATAGAAAAATTGATTTTCTTATTTAAAAAAAAAATACAGAGCTTTGATCAAACAGATGGACCGAAAGTTAACATGTAATCGTGTTGTGATTTATTTTGGTGGTTTATTTTGAGAGAAGGAAACCTCCTTGGCTGCAAAACAAGTTTTCCAACTGTATTTATCTAAGAGCTGTGAATACTGTTTCCCAGAATATATAATGCAGAATTAGATAAACCAATCATCTTTCTGTACATGTATTATTTTGACACAGAGCTGGACATTCCCCCAAAGAGGCAATGGCATGAGAATTAAATAACTCTTGAATAAATGTTGATCAACTGATGCATCTATTTCTCCTCCATTTGTATATATTAATGTTCACCCTTCTTTTCACATGCAAATACTGACCTGTTCAGAAAGAAGGAAAACACAGGCTCTTCAACCAAATTCTGCTTCACCATATTGTCAAAGACTGGAACAGCGTCCACCACTGACAAGTTAGGATATGCCAAGCCCAACACCCCATCAAAATGTGCAGAGACAAAGGTGTTGCCTGGCTCCAAGATAGATTCACCAAAGTCTTGGGCCTCAATGGAAATGTTGCTAATCTGTTCATTGATTGTAAAAGAAAAACAGTATGAAAAGATATTATAGCTGCATATAGTAGGAACCATTTCAAGGGAAATGTTGTTTTATTTAGATTTTTATTCCACCTTTTTCATCTACAATTCATGGCAACAAGCATACCATCACTCCTTTTTTCTCATATTTTCCCCACAACAACCCTATGAGCTCATTGGGCTGAAAAAGAGTGACTGGTCCAAAGACACCAAGCCAGTTTCTCATGCCTAAAATGGGACTAGAAATAATTGTTTCCTGGTTTCTAGGCCAACATCTTAACCACTATACCAAACTGGCTCTCAATTGTTTCCTTAGGATATTATTATTCCTAGCTCCCCTAACAAGAAGGTTCCTATTTTAGTTGAATTATTTTTAAAAGATAATTGGTCTCATTTATCTCCAGCAATTTATTTTTTAATTTAGTACTATACACATTCTCAGAAAACATAAAACCCTTGAAGATAACAGCAGTTCTCTCACCTGGACCACATCTTTGGAAAAAATGCCCACGAGGTGCCCTGTACCGTACCGCAGAGAAAATTGTCGTCCTCCATGTTGATATGAATGTGACAGAAATGACTCAAATTTGTTGTGTTTTACTGTAAAAATAAAATTTGCTCTTAACCCATTACTTCTTTTGGAAAGTAGGATTAACTTTTAAAAATATTTTTTCAGCAAAAGAAAAACATGGGATTAAAGCATCAGGGTCAAATTATTTGGCAGAAAGCAGAGCAACTCTTTGATTCAGGCGAATAAGGCAGCGGATCAATGACAATTTGTCACGGTCAACTCACCATGGCCAACTCACTACAGCCAACTCGCCACGGCCAACTTGCCATGGCCAACTCACCTCAGGACAACTTGCTGCGGTACAAGAATTACATTAATATCAAAGAAATTGTGGAATAGAATCATTAAAGAAAGGATACAAATGGAGCAGTAGTGGGTTCTGAATTAGTTTGCTACCAGTTCGCGTGCGCGCGTGCTCGTGCGCAGAAGCGTCCCGGGCAGTTGGGTGGAGCCTCCCACCGGCGCCGCTACCGGTTCTAAGAACCGGTCCAAACCGGGAGCAACCCACTGCTGAAATGGAGGGACAAAATGAAATGTGAATGACAAAAATGTATTTATTTTAAATAATTAAATTGAATTGATAAATTGTCCCGCAGCGAGTTGGCCGCAGCGACTTGGCCCATTCCAGAGGCAGCTGCTTTATGTGACAGAGGCTAAGGACAAATTGAACTGGCAGAACTGGAGGATCCATGAAGTCTATTCCATGAAGTATGAGCCGAGGTGGCGCAGTGGTTAGAGTGCAGTACTGCAGGTTGGCAGAAACTGCAGCTAAAAATTCTTGACTGCTTATGAAGAATGGCTATAGGAAATTGCCCCACTAGGGCAGAATAATCACTTGAACAAAAATTAGCTTCAGATTCAAAGGTACACAAAATACTGTTGTGGATATTAACATCTTTACTTAGATCTATCATGATTATTGATGATTTAAGCTGAAGGAATTGGGTATGTTAGATCTCTTTCAGCTTAAGCATTCTACTATTCCTTGTTCCTAGTTATTTTAGTTCTATACAGACTTTCCTCCTCATTAAAACAGTTTAAATAAAAATATGAATAATAAAACCACAAATTCTAAAAGAAACGACAGAAAAATAAAAAAAATCAATAAAAATAGAAAAATCAAAATAATGTTCATTAAAAAAATGAGACAACTCCAAAATGACACAATTTTTGAAGAGTTGTATCATCTAGCCGAAATAAATGGGAAATATCAGCAGAGAAGAAATCTCAAAGGGGTTCCGTATCTATGAGAGAACTTTGCATTAGATGAAGTCATGAATTAACAATTCTTTCCCCTAGTTTCCTGTATGACAAAATTTGAACTTTTCTTTGTTGATTTTATTTAAGTTCTTGAATGATTTAAATATTTCTTACAACAAGCATCACTCATGCAATATATTGATGGTATCCAAAAATCAGCAGATCCAGTGTCAAATATCACAGAGAATTTCTGCGGGGGGGTGCCAATGCTCACTTCTCCATAGTATTGGGCCTAGGAGAAAAAAGGCATCCATCACTCAGTAATTAGTCACCTACCAAGTTCCAACTTGCTCTAAACCCTTTTCAGTTCTAAGGCTTCAGCCCAGACATCTTGAAAGAAAGGACAGTATAAGGGTTCATAGCTAGGATGCTCATCTCTAAAACATGAAAATGACTTGTTCTTCACCAAAGTCTTAGGCAGATCCTGTTAAACATCTGGAGAATTTGGGGGGTGGGGGTGTTGAGACTCTGATATCTATAATTCCAGCTTCAGCTTTAGAATTGTTATTTTGTAAACACAGGGGACAAGTTTGGGGTTTTAAAAAGCCATTAGCTCCATTGTGCCCTCTGCTCTCTAACTGGCTTCTAGCTGTGATTAGTGGACTCTGTGAGTCTGATAAAAACACTTAATAGAACCCATAAGCCTGAAGTCAAGCATACTAATAGCACAGACAATGCTATAATAACCTCAGATAAAGGGAGTGGATTTTTGCTAATTCTTCCATTTCCATATTTAACTCTATTTGCTTCCCAACCCTTAAAAAAAAAAACATTCAGGAAGCATAGGCGGAACTAACAAAAATCCTTCCATTAATGGGAATCCTTTGACATCAAATATCTTTTTAGGAAATCAGTGCACATTTGGCTTTGTATTATTTATATTTTTATTATTTATTTGTTCACCTGTTTTTAATTTGTATTATAAATATAAACCATAAAATAGTTTGAACCCAAAGTCTCTGCTCACAAAATGGGATTTGCCCATTTTTATTTCCCCATAGTTTATTTTGGTTCATGAAAGCTTTTCCTATAGGTCTGAGGAGGATGCTTGAGACAACCCCAAGAGGTTGATTGGGAAGAAAATGTGCTGTAGAAAGGAGAAATAGTAAAAAAAAGATCAATGTATGGCAGCTCACACAAGGCTCAGGAAAGGCATTTTGAGCAATACAGAAGTATTTTATACTGCATACTGAAATACTGTGGGCAGGGTGGGAAATACTGTGTGGGGTCTGAATCCAAATCAATAAATCAACTCCACTATTGGTTGTTGTTTTACTTATTAAGTCAGTGTAATACAACTTGATCATGTTCTTTGCGAGGTGCATATCTGTTTCTATACAAATAGTGTATTAAGCATTTAATTCCCCCCCCCAAGCTATACAGTATTCTGCCATTATGTCCATATGGCACTCAGTAAAGCATAATTACTTAAGATATTTAAAAAGTTATTATAAACTAAATTAAAATTGAACAGGCCTGACTCATAGGAAGGTCTAACTCCTATTCTAAAACTGGAAAAAGTGGAGACTGAGCTAAATTCCTAGATGCAGCATGGATGTGGTATATGGAAGGGTCTTTCCCATATGCATAACAAGATCTCAGAGAGTAAGGACATCAGAAAAGAACCTCTTGTCCTGATTTAATAGGTTAGATATTAAACAGAACCTGATATAACAGGTTAGGTCACAGGTAATCAGGATTTTTTTTTTTTTTTGTTTAGGGCTTTAAATGTTAAAACTACTACTTTAAATGGTAGCCAGAAAGTAAGTGCCAAGTACTGCAGATTTTTTTAATATGGAATCGTTTTAGTTCCAATATTCTGCACTTATTTGCTGCCTGGATATTTTACACCAATTGCAGCTTTAGACACTTCTCAAGGATTGCCCAACATGAAGTACTTTATAGTAGCAAATCAGCCCTGAAAACTTTGGCCAAGTCTAGCAACTCAGGAATGGTTAGATAAGGCACAGTGCAAATACACTCTCTGCGGTCACTGTCACACGGGAACCCAAAGCTATTGGGGAGAGGTCAAAAAGCAAATGTTTAGATCATTTGGTTTCATCCAAATGATCTAAACATCGACTTTTTCGATGGTACCAGGTAGCCATAGGGACCCCTCGGCGTAGTTGCGGGCGAACACAGAGTCCTTTATGGAGAAGGACCTGGGTTTTTGTGCGGCTTCTGGTTTTTTGTTTGTGGCGTAGCTAGGGTGCAGACGATCCAGAACGGATCGAAGCCTGCGACCCATAAGAAGTTCTGCGGGGCTGCGGCCTGTGGTGGCGCTTGGGGTGATATGTTGCGCCGTTAAAAATTTATCTATCCGGGCCTGCCAGTCCCCGGGGCCCAAGCGGCCTAGTGCCTCCTTGGCGGATCGAACGAATCGTTCCCCCAAGCCGTTCGAAGCCGGGTGGTACGACGAGGACAGGGCATGGCGTATTCCCTGTTCGACCAGGTACCCCTCGAGGGTTGTGGATGTGAACTGTGGCCCATTGTCCGTAACCAGTACGTCGGGGATATGGTGGGT
>QLTV01002141.1:879365-900125 GCA_003457575.1 Thermophis baileyi
CCGCTGCTCCCGGGTCGGGTCGAAAGGCGCCGGTGGGTGGACGTTGGACATCGCGGCAGAGAGTAGGCAGAAAGGCCGCTGCCTGGCTGGTTGGAATCGCTGAAGAAGCAGTCACGGTTCTCCTGAACCCAAGCCCTCGTCGCCACTGTTAGATAGTGGGTAGAGATGACAGGAGACAGACTTCCAAGCAGCTCTTTATTTCAGCTCTTGTATCAGCAACCAGCAAAGAGCAGTCTGACAGCTTGCCCTTTTATAGGGAGCTGTCAGACAGACCAGCCAATAGCGTTTGAGCTTTTTCCCGCTCAAACGCTGGACCTGGTTGGAACCATGCAACACAGTTATAACAGTTAGAACATAACACAGCCCATGGGTGTCATCAGCATACCAGTGATATATCATTCCAAAGCTCTACATGAACTCTGCCAGCAATTTTGTTATTTCTGAAGTGAGCCAATGAATCTGAGATGTCAAGAGAGAATCAGTCACTGTTGCCTTCAGAGGTTTATCAGGATTCCGCTCTGTATCAGTCCATTTTCCATATCAACCCAGAGCTCACAATCTATTTTTAGGAATTAACCATCACTGGCATCTGCTAGATTATGACATGATCGTGTGTGCCAACAATATTAGTGAGTTTAAGTGTTAAGTGTCTGACCGGTATTTTCATTGCTTCGATTGGTAAATCCCATTTTGCATAATATGTTGGTCTAGGCAAAAGGTCTCATTAAAGAGGCCAATTAAGGGCTGTTCCAGGAGAAGTTTCCATTCCTCTCAATACAGCCCAACAATGGAAGGAAAACTCTCACTCCATGGGATGGGAGCAAATGTAATAGCTGATGACACCTTCAAACTAAACTTTTAAATTTTAGTCTTTCAGCATGCCAAAAAAAGTTATTTTTATACAATGCGGATTAAAGTGGAGCATGATAGATAATGACAGTTACAAAAAATGGACTAAAGTTGATTTCAGAGCACAACAGCTAAAGGGGAAAACTCTGTGGGCCTCCCTTCCCCCTGGTGCCTTAGCTCTATGCTTATTTTGCTTACTGGTTGACCCAGAGCTGTCCCAGACTGTTCTTTTCATTCTGTTTTCTACAAATATACTCACATTCATGTAATTATGAAGCTTTTCCTTTGCAGTTCTCATGGACAAAAGAATATCAGATGGAAAGCAAGGATGGTACTTCCGAGCAAAACTTTCAGGTAAATTATTCCTCCAAAATTGCTCCAGTTGTCCTCTTTTTCGAAGTACAGTTTGGATAGAATTAAACTGAACTAGTGGAATCCTGATTGAACAATATAAATATAGATTTGAATGTTGACACTGCCATTTACCAAATGTCATGATTTGCATTGTTTTTCCTGCTTTGAGGCTCAGTGAACTGACACTACGGTATTATCAAACTACGCTATGGGTAGGCTTTATCCTTTTGGTTCAATTGGACATACTCACTGGACATGAGACATTTAGACCTTGCCATTAGAAAAAGTGGCCACATAGACATATAAAAAGTAAACTCCCTGTGACATGCAATGCATCTAGGTCCAAATGGGCCCTCCTCCAACCCAAAACATTAGCCCAGAAAGTGAAAAAACAGGATAGCTTGGGGAAGGAGGAAATTATAACGAAACTTTAGAAAGAGTGGGTAAAATATAAATGCATTTATAACCAGCCCCCCCCCCCAATCAGATGCTGCTTCTTTGTACTACCATCTTTTTTCCTTTTCTCTTTCTTTTTTCTATTTTCTTTGTTTTTTCCTAATATTTGTATTTGTAATAAAGATTTGTTATATTCCTAATGTAACATCTAAGAGACTCAGCAGGAGATATCTATATGTATCACCTACTTCCATAGCAGATAAATTAGGTTTAGTGCTTAAATATTCTGGCCTTGTAAAAAGAGCATCTTAAGAACTGGATTCACGTGATTTGTTTTGGTTTTGCCAGAAATGAAAACTATAGTAGCATCATTCTCTAATAGTTTCTGACATTATTTAAACATTATGAAGTTTTCTAAGGAAGCTTTGAAGTAAACTGATAATTTTTTTCATATTGCTGCATATACACACAAATAAGAATCTCTGAAATTCTTTCTTACCTTATCAGAGCAGTCATGAATGGAATATAAACCAGAGTTATTAAGAGAACCTTCATGCCTTCAGTGTATTGAAAATGAAAATGTAGCTGATTTCTTGGAGCATTTGCTCTTTTATGTGTCACTGTGGTTCACTGGGAACACAATCAGCTATTGGTGAGTCAATAGCTGTTTGGCAGGACATCTGCAATATGCTGTAAAAGCACAGTTGTTTTGTGTAAATATTGTAACTTGTTAGGGATGGGCAGACCCAAATTGGGATCTACTGGTAGATCACTGAACTATTATGATTTATCAATTGTTGTTTGTATCTTATGATTTATGAGTGTATCTTATGGTTTATGATCTATGACTTATCACTTTGTTATTTGTATGAACATTGAGAGCTTATGAACAAATTCCCTGTGTGTCCAATTACACTTGGCCAATAAAGAATTCTATTCTATTCTATTGCATAAGATCAGTACATTTAATGACACAAATTATTTTAGCAATAGTTGCTACCTAATTGCATAGTGGTCACAGAAAGCTTTTTCTCCAAGACTAAGTGAGTATGAATCACTTGTGACCAAACATCTGAAGGAAGGTCCCAAAGGTGCTGTTTCAAGAGGCAACTGGGCTTTCTGTAAGTCCAGTTGCTTCTTGAAAAAGCACCTTTGGCACAACCATGACCTGGATGACTGAGAATCTCCATAGACATCTGAAGGAAGGTTTTTTTTCTGGAGCACCCTTCACAGCTATTGACTGAGTTCTTAAAAGGATGGACATCTGTGAGTTATTTTCTGGAGAAATATATTGCATTTATGAATTATAACAGAATAACAGAGTTGGAAGGGACCTTGGAGGTCTTCTAGTGCAACCCCCTGCTCAAGCAGGAAACCCTACACCATTTCAGACAAATCGTTGTCCAATCTCTTCTTAAAAACCTCCAGGGTTGGAGCACCCACAACTTCTGGAGGCAAATCATTCCACTGATTAAATGTTCTAATTGTTATGATGTATTTGAAATATCATACAGCTAAATGATTCATTTCCCCCGCTTCTATTCAATTTGTCTGATTCTCAGAAACTGCCCGGACAAGTCCCTGAAATTTTCTTGGCAGGCAAGGTTTTTCAGAAGTGGTTTGCCGTGGCCTCCTTCCTAGGGTGGAGAGAGGGTGACTGCCTCATGGTCACCCAACTGGCTTTTTGCATAAATCAGGACTAGAACTCATGGTCTCCTGGTTTCTAGCCTGATGACTTAATCACTACACCAAACTGGCTCTCAAAATGACTCAAGAAAGGAAACTAATTTGACATTGTCTAACTACAGAATCAATGTAATCTCATGATCAGAGTGAACTAAAATTGAGGAAAACAGGGTTCAAACCAGTGGTGGGTTCTAAATGATTTTGCTACCGGTTCACGTGCGCGCTTGCGCGTGACGCTTCTGCGCATGCGCAGAAGTGTCCCGGGTGGGTGGGTGGAGCCTCCCGCTGCCGGCGCTACCGGTTCTAAGAACCGGTCCGAACCGGGAGCAACCCACCGCTGGTTCAAACCATATCCAGCCACTAACATTGATCCAGTAATCTTCTGAGCCTTACAGGTTTTTTGGAGGATAAAATATTGGCACAGGGAAAAACCATCCATTGAGCCCTAAAAGCTTTTTTTCCTAAAAGATTCCATCTTTTAGAGGTAGAAAAAATATATTAATCGGTTCCCACCCTCTTCCCACACACCAAAGACTTTCCAAAACTCATTATCTGCAATATTTTATTTCATTATCTCTCTGCTGAGACTTTGGCTATGTCAATGGTCACAAGATGCAATAGCTTAAGGTCATAATGATCTATGTTGATAAAACAGATTAATGGTTAAATGGTAAGCCAGACCTTCCCACCTAAATTTTATATTTTGGCACATCCCAAAAAATACTAAAGAAATGCAATAAAACACAAACAAATGGTCATAATTATTAAATTATTTAATAAATATGACCACTTACTGTATTTGTGTTTTGTAACATAAAGCCACATTCTGACTAGAGAATGTGACTGTGCTATGCAAACTGCACTAATTCATTGCACTTCATATCAGATGATGGTTTAAAACATTTCTCATTCCATGCTTACTACTTTTTAAATAGAATTCTGCCAGTGGGGACCCAGATCTGAATTAGGATCATATGAAATGGAGGGGAAATTAAGTCCATACGCTGGCCTAGTTTTTCAGCTACTGAGGCTGATATTCAATGCCTTGTTCATCTTGTTCACCCCGCCAGAAACAGAGATTCATACCACTTGCTAAACCAAAATCAGGAAGCCATATCACGACTTAAGACATGTCTGAACGCATATATATGAATGGATAAATCGCTGAAAGTATTGATCACATTAGTGGTCATTAAGTCACGGGACACAAACCTCAAAAATGAAATATCCTAAAGAGGAAACTCAAAAGCATTTCCAAAAACATTTGAGATCAACGAGAACTTCCCTGAGATAGTTTTACTGCCCTTTTCTATTAGAGCTGCTCCACGGGAATGTCTGTAGTTCTCATCAGCAGACACTCATTCACTTATCAGAAATATTTCAGGGCTCTTGAAAATCATGATTGTTGCCATGTAGACCATGCCTCTATTTTACTGGGAAGAGGAAATGCCAGAAGAGCAGAGTAAAACCCAGAGAGTTTCTACATCTACAAGGAATAATTCATCTGACTCTAAAAGCCATTGCAGCTTTTAAGAATGGGCAACACATTAAGAGCAATTATAGCCTTTCTCCCATTTGATGAGTGCCAGAAATACATCCTGGGAGACCTTGAAGAGATGCCAATTGATAAAATGTTGGATCTGAGTGGCAGGCAAGTGAGACGGTTTCCTGTGCGTGTTTGCTCTTTCAGTGAGCTGGTCAAGCTGTACTTGAGCAACAACAACCTGAATCATCTGCCCCCTGAGTTAGAACAGTTACAGAACCTTCAGATCCTGGCACTGGATTTCAACAACTTCCACACACTACCCCAAGTGGTGTGCACCTTGAAACAGCTGTGTATCCTTTATCTGGGCAATAACAAACTGGGAGACCTACCTGCAGAGATGCATCAGCTCCAAAACCTCAAGACTTTATGGATTGAATCCAACTGCCTGTACCACCTGCCCAATGTGGTGTGTGAGCTGAAGCAACTCAAGACGTTGCATGCTGGATCCAATGCACTGCGCTCTCTGCCTGGACAGCTACAGTATCTGAAGGAACTGCGTACTATCTGGCTTTCCAGCAACTTACTGGCCGATTTCCCACCAGTGCTTTTGCACATGCCTTTCCTGGAAGTGATTGATGTGGACTGCAATGCCATTCGTGATTTTCCCAGTCTCATCCACCTGAATGGTTTGAAATTGGTGATCTATGACCACAACCCCTGTAGAAATGCACCCAAGGTGGCTAAGGGGGTGCACAGAGTTGGGAGGTGGTCAGAGGAGAGCCCTGAGCCTAGGAAGCGATCTGGGATGGACAAGGACAAAGGAATAGAAGACATCAACTCCCTGCTGCCTCCCCCTCCTCCTCTCTCCTGCAAAGTGTCCAATTAAAGTGCAAGAACATTCCTCAACCACCAAAGACCGAAGAATTATTAGTGCCTATGGCTACCTCTCAGAAAAGTTCAACAGGCTGCTTGGACTGGCTTTTGCTTTTGCAGGCTTGCAAAGCTTGAACAAACATTGAACAAACAAAACATTGGCAGAATATCACTTGTTCCAGTGGTATGTATGTGTCTGTATGCCTGCACATGCACAGTAGCTATGTGAACACTTGTAGCAAATGCGTAGTTGAAAAATGTTCAGAACAGAGATGGCAGTCAGCAGCTGTAATGTTATATACTGTAATTGCTTCTTTTCCCAATAATCAAAATGGAAGGCTAAAGCAATAGCACAGATGAATCAGATGTCAGGATGGCCATTTTTATTTAAACAGACGTTGGATAAATTTATCTGCATTTATTGTCAATAAATTATAGCACTGGATTCTTAATAATAGAGGCATTGTCTAGAAGCATCCTGAAAACATTTTGAAACCTTTTCTTCTGTTTATAATTATCAGTTAATATAAATAAGCAACATTTCAGACTAGCTGCTATTTAAATAAGGTCTTTCAATCAGATTCTAAAATGTTCTTAAGAATTATTAAAGGCTGGAGAAAAAACGATTTGGCATTTTTCTCTCATACTTTTACGCATTACCAGGGTTTCTTTTAATATATTTATACCCAGCTCACCTTGTTAATTACAGTGCAATTGAGAAATATTTTAACTTTTATTCCACGTTTTTTATGGAAAGTAAATCACAAATTAAACACTCTAACCCATCTATTTATTTGTATCCTGCCTTTATTTTTACAAATGACTCAAGGGTAAATATATCCAACATACCTTCCTCTTCCTATTTTCCCCACAACCCTGTGAGGTGGGTTGCATTGAAAGAGTGACTGGCGCAAAGTTATCCAGCTGGCTTTCATGGCCAAGGCAGGACTTGAACTCACGGTCTGCCACTTTTTAGCCTGGTGCCTTAATTCACTAGACCAAACGGTCTCTTTTGCTTGACTCTCTTACCATAGCTCTCTGTCTAAAGCATCCAGGTCAGGTGTGTGAATCACTTTTTTCAGACTAGGGCAGCACTTGTAATCCACCTGGGTCATGTATGATCTCCAAGGATTACAGAAAAGGCAGATGGCAAGGGACCGTGTCTTCACTGGATAGGCAGAGCAAATGTTTTCCAGCAGGGGGCCATGAGGAAATGGAAGGTTAGTGATGACTTATTTTTCCTTGTACACATTGTCACTTTGAAATGGAAATATTTGACTACTGTAATTTGTTGGCAGGAACTTGGTGCATTTTTGAGGCTGCAAATTGATGCCTGGAAGGCTGCAGGTGGCCATGAAATGCTCATCCATTATACTTCCATAATTTTATGCAGCAATATTGATACACTGGGTATTCCAGAACACAGTGGTTCTTGATAAATTAGATATTAGGTATTGATAAATAACATGCTTTTCAACTATATAGGGATGGATAACTTCAGATATCAAGAGTAGCAACATCATTTGAATAACATGGGTTAAGGTTAGAAGACATGTTTTTTTTTCAGGTTTTTGTGGATGGCAATGGTGGGCCTCTAAGCAGTTTACTAATATTCCTCTCTTAAGCCCTCAACTTAAAACTTAACTTAAACTTAATTTAAAATTTAAAAGACATGTTCACATTGTATCCATTATTGAGGATAATTTTTTTTCTTAGAAAAGACAACTACCTTAAGTCACACCTTGTAACTTCCACGGCTGAATTGCTGCAATGTCCTCTACCTAGAAGGTTCAACTGACACAAAATGCTACTTTGTTTCAGAAAATCTAATGGGAGACATCTGTATATTTAATGTATTTAGTTATTACCGTATTTTTCAGAGTATAAGACACTCCAGACTATAAGATGCACATTAGCTTTAGAGGAGAACAAGAAAAAAAAAATCTGCCTCTGCCTCCCAGCATCCATCCGGTATTCATCTGGCTAGTGTCCTTGCAGCAAACAGCAAGGTCAGCTTCAGCACGTTATCGCCGCCATGGCCCGCTTGCCACCATCGTCGTGGCCCGTTTGCCATGGCCCATTTGCCATAGCTGCCGCAGCCCGTTTGCCGCCATCCGCAGCCCATTTGCTGTCGCCTATTGCTGTCCGTCCACTGCTGTTCACTGACGAATGGGCGGTGGCAGTGGCAGCGATCCCCGCCACCTAGAACAGCTGATCGGTGCCGCACCAACCCCCCTCCCCCCACCGCAATATTCGCTCTATAAGACGCAAAGTCTATTCCACCGACTTTGGGGGGAGGGGTGAGTCTTACAGTCCAAAAATATACGGTATTTATTCCTAACTCATTTCACTCCCTTTGATTTTAAAAACCTGCATCAGATGGGGCTATGCCCTCTTGGGGATGTAGCTCTTAACTATTAGACATTTCATAAATTTACCAAATATTTAAAAGTTACTAACTTTAAGTCAGGGTTCCAAAATTAAGGAGCTTCTTTCCCAAGGCGGCTTGGAAACTATATATAGCAGGATGCAAAAAGTTATGTCCAACCAGCTACCTTTCTGTGGCCCTGAGTGGGCAGGGACCAAAATGTGTTTCCTTGCAAATACTTTAGGGCACCCATTTTCAGAATGCAGTCTTCCGTGTGACACAAAGCCCAATGCAGCCACAATGCTTTTCCTGTTATGTAGGACACAGAAAGCTGCATTATATCAGGACAGAACATTGTCATACCAAGTTCCACAATCATGTTATGCTTTATGAGCTCTTCTAGAGTGACACAAAAGGAAGACTCTTTCCCAGCCAGAAGAGAAGTGCCGAACCTAGAATCTTATTTGCTTTGAGTTTTTATATAGCCTACATTGAAGTTCTTTTCTCAACTTATGAAATAAAAGTATTTATTATACTCAGTCTTTGAAACAAAGTGTCAAATATATAATTTGTGCATTTTCTCCAATTGTTATTCAGTTTACAAATGCATTCTCCTAAGGTGAAAGATTTGTTTTATTCAGAAAGATGTTTCTGCCTAAATAATATTTTTTCTCTTTTCTTTCAACCTCTTGCAAATCTGAGTTTCTTGTTGTTTCGTGCATTTAAAATGCTAGCTACATCTTCAAACTTTCATACCAAATGCATCTGTTCTGATTAAGAATACTATGAAACTATCATTTTGCTCCAATGAATGGTATCTACCTCCAGAATTTTAAACCATACCAATAAAATGAATTTGAAAGATTTCATGTTTCAATTTTCACAACTGGCTTATCTACAGGTGGCATTTTTCATGTTTTGATTAAAAATTCAAGAGTCTGCTTATCCACAGATAATCTTACATACATACAGAATATATTTTAAAAAGTATATTTGGCGGGTAAGCAGAACCCAATCTTGGTGGTGCATTTTGGAATCTTTCCCCCCCCCCCCCCCGCTCATCTGAGAGTATATACACTGCTTAGGAACCAAATTACTTTGCACTTACTACTACATAAAAAAAATCTACTGCAATATTTTATCTTTATTAATGTAAGAACAACCAATCTGATACTTTCCTGAAGTGTTCAATTATAACTTCCCTAATTCCTTATTACTGGCCACATTGGCTGAGCCTGATGGGAGCTGAGGAATAGTCTTAAATGAACTAAACATAAGATTCAATTTTTTAGTTTAAAATAATGATCCTGAACTCTGCTTGTAAGATCAAACTGCCATCTACAAATCGCTACCTCATAATTACAGGGTTCTATGTGTATATATATTCAATATACACATAGAACCCTGTAATTATGAGATAGCGAAAAGTTTTAAGTAATCTGCTCTTTCACTTTTCCAGGTTTAAGTGCACATTCAGTGGAATAATGATAGGAAACTAAAAGATTAATCCACTTCTATTTGAAATTTTTATTGTGAGTACTACACAAAAGAAACAGTGAAGGAGTACAGATGTTGTACTATGAATTAGGTGTTTTAAAAAAAACAATATAAGTTAAACCAAAACATTTATGCGCCGGTGCTAAATGTGCCAATTCTTCGGTAATCTGTTAGAAGTACACCCAGTCTGAAAATGTCTGGTTCGAATGTTCTTTCTGAATGCAGAATGCTCAACAAGGATACCGATCTGGGACTCGTTTCCTGAAAGAAGCAATAGAACTGATATAAGCAGATGCATAAGGACAGGAAAGTATTTCTCTATTCAAACTAGCAATAGCAATAGCACTTAGATTCATATACACCCCACAGTGCTTTATAGCACTCTCTGGGCAGTTTATAATGTCAACATATTGCCCCAACAATCTGGGTCTCATTTTACAGAGCTCAGAAAGATGGAAAGCTGAGTCAACCTTGATACTCATCAGGATCGAATCCTAGGCTGTGGGCAGTTTGCCTGCAAAACTGCATTCTAACCACTGCACCACCAGTTAATTAGAAATGATAAATCTCAATTTAAGATTTAATTAAGTAGCATTAGCTCATATAACCTGGTAACAGTGAATCATAAAATAAATACTGAAGCTGTGTGTGCAATATTTAAACTGAAAAACATGGGTAGATAATAAAAAATATAGACGTCCCATTCGTGCATCCCTTCCAACTATATCTTACCAAATGAGAGTAATTTTTGGCCTTTTTAAACCACAATCAACAATAGATATATTGAGTCTCCACAGAGATTAACCCAATTATTTCTCTTCAATTCCTCCCAAAAGTAAACAATTTCCGCCTATGGTGATTTCCGCCTATATTTGGTGATATCTCTGCATCTATGTCCTATTCCTGTTGCCCTCAGAGGTCAAGACAGTAACCAGAAAAAAACATTCTGGTGAAAATCCTGCCCACCCATTGCAAAATATTTGATATTCAATTAGCTCATTCCCTCACAAGGGCTGAAAAGTTGCACTTTACCTTGGTGCCGCCTTAATGATGTCATCAACACGGAGAATGACTTCTGCTGCTTCAGCAGCACTTAACAAAACCTGACGTTTCACCTGAAAGCTTTCAACGACTCCTAGACTTGCCATGTCTGCAATAGCAGCTTCTTTCATATCTTCAAGAGATTACAGAGAATTATTGACTTTTTCATTTTTGTTTCTGTTGCAGTTTTCAACTACACAATTATTGTTTATTAAGGTCATCCGTATTATAAGCTTGTGGATTTGGTTAGTTGGTGACCTGGAGAGGAAGAGCTCAGATGTCCATTCAGATCTGAGGACTGTTTTTGAGTACACAATCAGCCCAGGACTGAGGTTTTATCAGAGATATTTGAAGCTTTATACTAAATTTCCATATATATATATATATATATTTTTTTTAGGCATAGCCACATTTTCTAGGCCTACAGTATATGAAGCCAAAGTTCAAAACACATAGAAGAAACTAAGTTGTGTTTGTAATTAATATTAGAATTGAACTCACAATATTTTCCAATGAAAGTTCTAAGTAAGTGAGGGGGGGGGACAGAAAAAGAATATTTTATCGATTTCTCTTTTTTCAGACACTGACGTGTAAAAACTGTTTATCAGCAAATGCCTACTGGGTTTTTTCCCACTCATGCATTAAGATTTTATTAAAACATGAACTTACCAAGTCCATAGGTATTCTTGCCTTCACTGTGGGCAGCTCGAAGTTGGGAAACCAAATCTGCACTATCATACCCAGCATTTTCAGCTATGATAGCTGGGAGCTACAAAGATAGGCCTTTATTAAAGGACTATTTGAAATCAGTACCAAACAAGCAATAAAAACTAATTCAAACATAAGATACCATGCAACAAATCTCAATAATATTCATTCACATTTAAGTATTTTCAATTACAGCTAGGATGCTAACTGGGGGACAGGGTCAATTACAGTATTATTCCATTTCCAGACATATTCCTTTTAATTGGGCCTTTTACATTATATGCTGTACATTATTTGGCTACCTTGAAGAGAAATAGTTCAGAATATTAATCAGTATCTTTTTTTCAAGACTCATGGAACAAGTAACTTGTCCCACAAAAATGAATGATGATTTCTCCCAAGAGTTAAAACACTCAAAAGGCTAGCCAGCTGGTCTTTTCCATATCTTTTAGCTTTATATATTTATTTCTAATACAATTAACTGGACAGGAGCTTACCGTACTTAGAGCCCTAGCAAAAGACTCCATTGCTAAAGATTCTTTGCCAGGGGTTCTTTTTGCAAGCTCCCACACTGCATTAGCCATTAACATCTCTGAACAGCCTAAAAATTTGAAAAATCGAATCTTAGCCAATTATGAGTAAATACATAATCTTTGCATTGAAGAAAATGTAGATTTCAAAGTTTGAATACTCACCTCCACCATACACAGTTCTAGTATCTTTGACTGTCTGGGCAAGAACACAGAGTGCATCATGCAGTGACCTTTCAGCCTCATCTATGATTTGCTGTGTTGCACCACGTAAGACTATGGTGCAAGCTTCACCTAAGAATCAAAAAAGGGAAAGATGTAAATTTAAATAGTCTTAGATTAGCAGCTGATACATAAGGACTAGCTCAAAAGCTACTTGTAGAAAGTCTGATGCTCACATTCTAACAGGCCTTTATGCTATATAATAATTTCATAAATTCTGTATTATATGGGCAGACCAAATCTCAGCATACACGCCCCTTTCCGAGCAGATATAGGATGGAGCATCTAACGATTAATAGTTCTACAGAGTGTGTGGCATGCATTGTCTCTTCGTTATTACTGGACTTACTAACTCCACTATACCTATTAGATCAGAAATACAATGATATGTATGTTATAATGCAGGAGCGTTATGAAAAGTATGGATCATCAGTGTGAATTCATGGGATCTCTCCACGTATGGTCAGGTATTACTTTTATATTCTCTTGCTTTTAATTTTGCATCTTTCCCCTATTTTGGTCTGGTCACTGCACAGTACAAGTAATAGTTTATAAATAATTGGATTAGGATTGTTGTGTCCAACATTTAGTAGGATAGGAATAACTGGAGAATAGGATTGTTCAATCCATCTTACCCATAGCAACTCCAGAGAAATGAATAAGTTTATCTTCACCAATCATCACCTCTTCAATTAGCTTGCAGCTTCCTAGCTTTACTAGTTCTGGGTGATCAAAAGTTGAAGCAATTTCACCACCTAAAAAAAATAAAGTTCACATGAACCATTTTCACTTGCACAATAGTCCAGAGATGGACTATTTATCTTCCCAAATTGCTAAAATAAAGCAAAAATGCATTCTCTTCCTAAGTATCTCTGATAGCTTTATGAAGAAATTGCTATTATACTGCTACTTCACAACAAATTGTTATGAAGAAATCCTTTTCTATCCAAAAGAACAGAAAAATACTAAAAGCCCATTTTGATTATTTGACTGTCCAGTACCTTCTTTGATGCGTCAATAGATTTGTTTTTACAACCTGAAGACCAATTTTTAAAAATGCAGAACTATGAAATTTCTCTGAAGAGTATCATGAGAAATCAACAAGGAATAATGTTAAAAGGAAATTGTCATTCAAAACAATTGAGAGCCAAGAAGCTTTTGCACAAGGGAAAGGCATTTTGATTCGTGGAAAAGAGGATGCCCAATCTCTACCCACCCATCCATAGCTACCATTCCCTACATAATATACCTTTAAGCTTAAGCTTCGGGATTTTTTTCCCCCCAGAAGTTAGGAAATAATCTATAATTTTTTGTTTTCATTTTCTCTATCCCATTTCCTCCAACTAAACTGAAACTATTTCAAGGGTAAATAGTGAAAATCAACACTAATTTTAGAATGGATTACTCTTTACTTACCTGTCACAAGAGCTAAACGTTCAACTCCAGCAAAATCTGCGTGTTCAATTGCCATAACTCCAGCAGCAGCAAACATCTGTTCTGGGTAATTATAAATCAACTGCCTGTAATGGAAACATACAGCATTCCTAATCACATGGGAAACAATGATTATTCTTCAACTGTTATATCTTAACAAACTTCCTCATGCACACAAAAACAGAATAGATAATCCAATCCAATATCTTCCAGATATATGGGAATAAAAGTCTGATAATTCACATTCATAATGCCTGGAAATTATCAGTTTTAATTCAAGATTTCTGAAGGATAGTTGATTAAAGAGATCAATTTTTCAAGTTGAAAGTGGTCTGGACTGACAAAAGCCTTTAAGAGACCATCAGCAAGAGAATCAAAAAGTTGTGGCACAAAACAGGTCCATGCAAACACTGCATTTCAAAATGCACAACTCCAAATATCAGATGTTCCTAAAATTGTTTCCAATCTTTCTGCTACCAAATTAATTTTTTGTAATCCACCAGGCATTTTTCTACACTCAATTGAATAAGGACAATCGTTATGGATCAGGCAAATTGTTAGTACGACAAGTCCTTGTAAGGAAAAACAACTCTATTGTTCATAAGCAACTAATGCTCAGATGTGCATAGAAATTATCATTAATGGCCCCCGCAGACACACTTATTCAGTTTTGGTTGGAAGAATGAGAATGTTCAGTAGCTGAAAGAACATGCGAACTATGAACTATTTACTGACTGATCAATAAAATTAAGAACAATGTTTTTTGGGATATCTATGTAATATACTTTAAAATATAAGCACAAGTTATAAATATTAATGAGACAGAAAATCAATGCATAAAAGGATGCATCATCCACAGGGAGAGGGAAGTATCAAAACAGACACGACAGATACAGTGTTACAATGCAAGCTCAATTCATTATATATGCATACAAAAGGGGTGAGGCTTGGGTGCAATATTATGCCTACCATCTTGTCTATTTTGAAACTGTCCAGTAAAGCTTCTTGGGACACAATCTAACTACTGTCATGCATCAGGGTAATATAGTGGTTTCAAAAGTGTTCCTCTAGTGAACAGAAGGGTTCTTTCTCTCTTCATTTCCAATGCAATGCAGCATTTCCTTTGGGCAAAACAGGCAGGGATGCAAACTCCAATGATTTCCCTTTCGTTAACTCCTCCCGCTAAAGCTGCTCCTCCAAAATATCTAGGTATTTTCATCCTAAGAACTATAAAGGTAAGATTAACAATTTCTCTACTTTTATCTAAGTGGGAACATTCTGAGTCTAGTTGGAGATAGAAATAGTGAAACTGAAACTCTAAATCAGTGTTTCTCAACCTCAGCAATTTTAAGACCTGTGGGCTAGAATTACCCAGCTAGCATGCCCGCACATTTTAAAATTACTGAGATCAACAAACCCTGCTCTAAATCATGCCAATTATGTATAGTGGATATAAAAGTCTACACACCTATGGTAAAATGCCAGGTTTTTGAGATGTAAAAAAAAAATAGGCCAAGATAAATCACTTCAGAATTTTTTCCACCTTTAATACAGTGGTACCTTGATATTCAACTGCTTTGAAACCCATTGAATTTGGTACTCAACATATTTTGATGCAAAAATTTTGTCTCGGTATTCATTATTTACTTGGTACTCGGTGTCGACTGCCTTGTGACTCATTACATTATTTCTAGTGGGAAAAATTTATTTGGTATTCATAGTTTCTGGTACTCATCGCGCCTCTCAGAACCAAATTAACAATGAGTACCACAGTACCACTGTATTACTTATAAGCTCTACAATTTAATCGAAAACCAAACTGAAATCTTTTAGGGGGGGGGGAACAAAAAATGTACATTAAGATACTTTGTTGAAGCACTTTCTGATCTTATGGCAGCATTACGTCTTTTGGGGTAGATTATCAACATGACACATCTTGCCTTGGGAATCTTTGCCCTCTCTCCTTGCAAAAGCACTCCAAATTTGTCAGACTGCAAGGGCATCTCCTGCACACAGCACTCTTCAGGTCACTCCATAGATTTACAATTGGATTCAGGTCCAGGCTCTGGTGAAGTCATTCTTTTGTTGATTTGGAGATATGCATTGGGTAGTTATCATGTTGAAAATTGAAATGACTCATCTTCAGCATTTTAGCAGAGGCCTAAAGATTTTTGCCACACTTGACTGATATTCATACTTTCCTCCACCTTGACTAAAGCCTCAGTTTCAGCTGAAGAAAAACAGCCCCAAAACATAATGCTGCCACCATCGTACTTCACTGTGGGTACTGTGTATTTCTAATGTGCAGTGTTGTTTTGGCACCAAACATACCTTTTGGAATCATAGCCAAAAAGTTCAATCATAATCTCATCAGACGACAACACATTTTCCTATATGCTTTTGTCAAACTTGATGTAGTTACAAAATCTGGGCTTGGATGTTTTTCTTTGTAAGAAAAGACTTCCATCTTGCCACACTATCCCACAGCCCAGACATATGAAGAATATGGGAGATTATTGTCACATGTAGTATACAACCAGTACTTGCCAAAAATTCCTGCAGCTCCTTTAATGTTGCTATAGGCCTCTTGGACCATTTTTCTTCTTTTTTCATACATTTTGGAGGGACATCCCAACTCTTGGTAATATAAATACATCCAACTCTTGGTAATATAGATATGGGTAGTGCCCATATTTTTTCACTTGTTGATGTCTTCACTGTGCTCCATGGTATATCCAATGCCCTGGAAAAAAATTTGTACCCTACTCCTGACATCTTCTAACAATGAGCTCCCTTTGATGCTTTGTAAGCTCTTTGCAGATATGGCTTTTGCTGCAATAGGCAACTGAATAAATGTCAGAAAAATCCTACTAGAACAGTTGAACTTTATATGGGCTTGATCAAAGTCATTTTAATTGATGGCAGGTGTGTCTTTACCATCAGCTTGAATATGATTAATTTTGAACACAGCCACATCCCTAGATAGATAAGAGAGTGTGCATGCTTATGCAGCCACATTGTTCTAGTTTTTTATTGTTCTTTTCCACTAAAAAAATTCAGATTATTTTTCAATTAAATTGTACTGTTTATGTGTTATATAAAAGGTGGAAAGAATTCTGCAGTGATTTATTTTTAACATCTCAAAAACCTGGCACTTTAACAGGGGTGTGTAGACTTTTTATATCCACTGGAGCAGCAAGCTTGTCAACTACAACTGTCCAATTTTGCTGGCAAAATACATACCTGTTGATAAAACAGTTTATTCCATGCTTTAGAATACGCTCAACCTTCTCCTTCATTTTCTCCTTTTCTGCTTGTTCTATTTCTGCTACCTTTGCTGTGGAATCCACTCTTACACGGGAACCAAATATCTACATGAAATGAATACAATAATTATATTAACTAAAATTCAATTGTTTCAATTAAATGTATTATGGAATCCACTTACCTTAATTTTATCAGTATCCATGCCAGTATTGGCAATAAGTATCTTTGCATTTTCAATTTTTTTGGGCTGATTAACTCCAATTTTTTTATCCAACAGAAAACCTGAAAATAGTTTGCAGGGTAAAACAATAAATGATTAAGTGAACTGTTTTAAATCTACTAAAAATCTACTAAAATTCTCATGTATGTTTGATATTTAGTAATATTCAATTGAGCAAAACACTGCATCATAGGACAAAACCTCAAATGGGCTAACCTATAAAATGGTGGACTCATTATTCCTAAGGGAATGAAATCTGAGAATGTTTTGCCACTTCAGTGCCACTGCTGTTCAGCATTACCAGTGCTGCCTCAATTAAGCCTCATTTTCAACATTCCCTGATAGCTTACCACACGTTACTGGGGAGCCTGGAAGGAATGGATACGATTATTGATGCTCCTTCTCACCTTCCCACTAGCAAAGTCCTTGCTTGTGGAAAGCTTGCAGGTAGAAAGTGAAAGTCAATGAAGAAATGGTACCCTCTGCCACTCCATCTGCACCCACACCTTGCTGGCCATTCACAGTCTCTTGCTCTGCACTCACACCTTGCCATCCACTCACAGTCCCTTGCTCCCTTCTCCTTAACTACTTACCTGCTGGAAAGGAAGGGAGAAAAATGAAGCAAGGAAGGAAGGGAAGAAGGATAGAATGAAAAGAGAAAAAGAGGGAGGGGGGAGGGAGGGAGATTTCTGACACTCACTGCCAGCTTCCCAGAAGGAAACTCAATAGAGAAGTTGCCAGGAAGCCAGAATTCACTCCTGCTCCTACCAATTTTTTGCTCATCCATAGCCATACTGTTTCTTAGTTTAGATAAGGAAATATCTCTGAAATTTATTCCTTTGGAAAATTTATATTGCACCCTCGCTCACGGCAACTTACAGGAAATATAATAACAAGTCATAAGTATTCTAGTGTTTGATAAAATTGCAGCTTGAGTTTCTCATTATACATCCTATATAACACGGGTGTCAAACTCGTGACGTCATGTTGCCATCACGTGATGTATCGCAACGTTTTTCCCTTCGTGGAGCTGGGGTGGGCGTGGCCCACATGTGATGCATCCGGCCCGCAGGCCGCCAGCTTGACACCCCTGCTATATAATCTTACTGAAGATTGTTTTTTCTCAACAGCCTTCCAAGTGCGTTGTACGTCATGTATAAGAATATGGAAAGGCCAAATCTGCAGTAATGGAAACTCAAATATTTATTTTTGATAAAGTTATAGCTTTAAGAAAAGTCTGGTATACATGTATGCTCCAAATTATACATAATCTGAGAAATACATAAATAAGAGACAATTAAAATTATGCAGAATTACATAATTCTAAGGATCCCTCAAGAATTTGCTTTTACATTTTATCAAATAATATTGCTATGTTGTTTCTTTGGTTAACTGGAACTTTTAACAATAATCTTTCTATTGAAGTCTGCAACAAGCACTGCCATGTTTTATTGCAAATACATCTTTCTCTATTCATATAGCTAATCAAAACCAGTAATATAATACCTTCATCCAAGTAAGAGTCTATGAGGCTTCCTCCTAACTTCTTGATGACATGAATAGCTTCTAGGTTTCCAGACCCTTTCAGCCTAAGGACAGCATCCACAGCAAGTTTTGCAAAATGCTCTTTATGATGAGTAAGCAGTTTTGAAGATAGTGTTGTTTCTGCAATGTTCATTAAATCTTTATGAAATTTGGCTTCATTTTTACTGAAAAACAGAAAAACATAATCAAGATCACCAACAAAAAATTACTTTTTAGCCCCAAGCCTTTCTACAAGATCTATATGTAAACAGAAGTCTCATTCTCCTTTTTCTAAAAATACATTCATATGACTGTTTTTAGAATGTAAAAAATAGCATTTTAAAATGGAATAAATAGCAAGAAATCCCACAACAATTTCTAGAATTCCAATAGATTCCTGTCAGTGTGACTTCTCATTAGAATAACAGAGTTGGAAAGGACTTTGGAGGTCTTCTAGTCCAATCCCCTGCTTAGGCAGGAAACCCTACACCACTTCAGACAAATGGTTATCCAATATCTTCTTAAAAACTTCCAGTGTTGGAGCATTCACAACTTCTGGAGGCAAGTTGTTCCACTGATTAATTGTTCTGTCAGAAAATTTCTCCTTAGTTCTAGGTTGCTTCTCTCCTTGATTAGTTTCTACCCATTGCTTCTTGTCCTACCCTCAGGAGCTTTGGAGAATAGCTTGACTCCCTCTTCTTTGTGGCAGCGCCTGAGATATTGGAACACTTCTGTCGTGTCACTGCATGCACGACCCCCCTCCCCCATCTTCCGGTAGGCCCGTTTTTTGCCCTCCCCAGACTCGAGAGGCTTTCTTGGAGCCTGGGGAGGCCGAAAACGCCCTCCCAGAGCCTCCGTGCGAGTCAAAAATCAGCTGGACAGCGCGCACATGCGTGCTGGAGCTGAGCTAGGGCAACGGCTCGCATGCCGGAAGATATGGCTCCGCGTGCCACCTGTGGTACACGTGCCATAGGTTCGCCATCACAAAACTAGACATACCCAGTTCCTGCAACCGTTCTTCATATGTTTTAGCCTCCAGTCCCCTAATCATCTTTGTTGCTCTTCTCTGCATTCTTTCTAGAGTCTCAACATCTTTTTTACACCGTGGTGACCAAAACTGAATGCAGTATTCCAAGTGTGGCCTTACCAAGGCATTATTGTTGCTATCTTCCAAAACATCAGGTAGACACTAGGTTATTTACCCTAGAGTTGGAGAATAGTCTGCAGGAATGTGGCTTTAATCTGATTCTACTCAGCACATTGATTCAAATTGGTGAGCCAAATCGGAGAGTCATTTTGATTTCACACTTTAATTGCTTGGATTTGATTTAGATCTCCAAGGTGATTCAGAGTATTTGATTCAATTCTACCACTGGCACTAAATTTTCAATCTAATCTGGAAACCTAGTTCAATATTGAGATGAAATCAAATTCCCTTAGATCAAATCTCCAAATGGATAGTTTGTACAACTTTCCTGAAAATGTTAGCATCCTCATTTGTTTCCTGTGGTTAAGGCAGAGTTTGTGCTGGTGCCAGCAGAATAGTCGGGGCCAGGGCCCAAGAAAAGTGGAACACTTTGAAGTGGAGGAGGAAGAGGAGCTGGTGGAGAAGATCAAGCCTTTCTTTGGGAATGTAATAATTATGGATGTGACGGCAAACAGCCTGATGGTGACTTTTAAGGAGTAAGAAGACTCTTGCGAGCCCCTTGGACTGCAAGGAGATCAAATCAGTCAATCCTAAAGGAAATAAACCCTGACGGTCCTTTGGAAGGACAGATACTGAAGCTGAAACTTAAATACTTTGGCCACCAAATGAGAAGAGAGGACTCACTGGAAAAGACCCTGGTGTTGGGAAAGATTGGGACAAAAGGAGAAGGGGATGGCAAGAGGATAAGATGGCTAGATAGTGACATCAAAACAGTGGGGATGAGTTTGGGCAGACTCAGGGAAACAGTGGAGGACAGGTGGGCTGGCATATTATGATTCATGAGGTCATGAAGAGTTGGACATGTCTTAGCATTGAATAACAACAAAGTTTAAGAACATAAAAGTTTTGCATTTTGCTATCCATTCAAATGAGACATTAAGAGTAATTCTATTATCCCTACTACCATCACCCACTTTTCAATCAAGTCTACCTATACTTTGTGACTTGCATTTTAGTTCAAATTGCCATTCCAGTTCTCCCTCTTTTTAATGTACTCTTTAATATACCCTTCTAGCTCTTTATTTGGAGTAACTTTTCATTCTCTCACCAAAATGTTTTATACTGCCATGCCTTCTACTATACCTTAGTTCTTCCTTT
>QLTV01002141.1:909922-953692 GCA_003457575.1 Thermophis baileyi
TTAAACAGTGGTTTAAACAAGGTTTTGTAAAATTGCAGTACATACCTTCACGTGATCAAATTGCAGACATGCTTACCAAACCATTACCAGCAGCGCAGCATGAATACCTGCGTGAGATGATGTGCCTTAATTGATGTTTTGATGTATAACTGATATTCGCCCTACTGACAAAGAAGGGGTTTGTCACTACGTTCATTTTAATTTGTCAGCAGGACTCTTATTCTGAAATGACACTGTATACTGATATGAAGTTCTCATGTGATACCTGTACTGCGCATGTGTTAATCTTTTTTTTGTTCTCTTTGTTCTTCACCATGTAGACACAGACTTAGGTGTTCTTATTTTTGTTATGCAAATATATTACTTTTATTCTTTCCTGGACTCCGGTCTTATTCATGAGGATTGAGGGCAGGGAAACAAGATTCATTTCACCTCTAATTATTTATCTCCGCAACAAACTGGGCTTTTTTTGCTTTTCCTTGAAGATGTTTTGCTTCTCATACAAGAAGCTTCTTTTCTTGGATGAGAAGTGAAATGTCTTCAAGGAAAAACAAAGTCCACTTGCCCGTTGGAAGAAAAATCCGGTCCGATTCCAAGCTGGGAGAAAGATGCTGGAAATAAAATGGAGGCAGGCTGCAGGAAAGAAAGTCTGTTTATTTGGTAGCCATAAACTAGTGACAGTGGCATGTTTCTGGGGTGGCTGACAAAATGGGGTTGAGAGTAGGTGGGCTTTTATACATTCGTTGGGGCTTTGTGATTGAGATGCCTGTTCCTGTGCAAGAATATGTCCTTCAATATTTTAATGGCTGTTGCCAGATTCCTATGGGGTCATGTAGGGATCATGTACTAGTTTTCTTGAAAAATATTATATATATTCTCTGAGTCAACAAATAAATTTTATCCTTGTTTTATAAAGTCATCTTAACGTGATATGGTGGTAGGAAAACAATTGTTCTGCTAGTCCAATCAATTTAATTAAAGGCATAATTAGGACCAGTTGTTGACTTATTAAACAATCAGGGTTGATTTGGTCCAGACACTGGTCTGCTTTATCACCGTATAGATTCTAAAGACACATTATGTCCCACTTGAAAGAAATTTCTGAGCATCTTCATTAAAAGATATTTGATTCCTGTCAGTCTGTTTCAAGTTGAACATCAAGAAAAATACTACACATCCAGGATATGTGAAAACAGCATCCCTTATAATATTGAAGACACAGTGAACACTCTTATATAATAAAATCAATATTTTATTGCCATGCTACAGTTCTTTGTGAAGCTGGCACTTCTGGGGAGGACAATGCTATCAGTATTACAGAATACATTTCAAAATGGACATCATCTGATAAATCAATGTAAAAGCAAGCTTAAATGGTAATATATGGTGGTTGAAAACCAAATACAGCATGTTTTTAAGAACAACACTATTGCTTCAAAAGAAGCCTGGAATGTTTAAAAAGAGCCACAGTGGAGGGGAAAAAAGATTAAAACAGCTTTTGAACTTCTCAAGGAGTATTTTGGCAACTTTAGACTTTTTAATATATAAAATAAAACTCTAGAAAGCTACTTTCATACAAAGTTGCTATATTGATGCCTTTATGTAGGAAAACATTTTTATAATTCAAAATTAGGACATACAACTTTACAGTATTTTACAATGTAATGAAAAATTAACATACAAATACAGATTTGGCTTTTATAGAAATGTATATTTATGCATTTCAGAAATGCATTTGTGGCACACTGGTGATTACAGGACTGTTATCTGTTTTCATATTAAGATGTCAGATTAATAACTTCTGAAACACTGCCTACTTTTCTACCTATACAGTGGTTCCAAAGATATAACAGTAAGTGATGCTACAATGAATGGAAATTTATGCCATAAAAATAAAAAGGCATCATACTTGCTGGTTGAGACACACTGTAACATAGTATAATGTACAAACACTAAATCTTTTTTACAAAATGGAAGCATTTCCTTTACATTCGGTGACAGTCTTACAAGCGACACTATCTGTATTCCTAGTTTAGCAAATAATAAGAATACAGAGTTAATATGTATATACTTTTAAAGGTGAAATTAAAGTTTAAGATGTTGACATCCATTGTTAACAAGTATAGAAATTCCTGAGTGAAGGGTCCTCTCCATTTTTAAAATCATTTATTTCACATAGAGTATTTCAAAACTCAAAGCATGAAGAGAAGCAAAATTCACAGTAATATTTAACTACACACATATCTGAACATTGTTTAATTATTGAATACTCGATTTACTGAGCATTTTTCCATTTTTTTTGGATAATTGCTGAAAAAGACAAAATTCATGTTCTTTATTACATTAGTAAATTGAATATCTAAACTGTGAGAAGATTTCAATCATTCTTCCCTTTAGCAGAAGGTAATACAGTTTGTGTAATTGTATGACAATATTATTTCCACTGTTATAAATATTTATATGGCAAAGATTATGTCTCTGGAAAGAGAACTAGAAGAAGACACTTTCTAATTTGGGGCTAATTTCATCGTTTCATATATTAGAGAAATTGTCTAATTGCTTCTATACTTTTTTAAGGCTGTGTGTGTTGGTGTGTGTAGCCCTCTACCTCATAAATTTTATTACATAGTGTTTCAAAAGGACATCTCACTGAGAATTATGTTTTCATAAAGGCCCTGTTCGAAGACAGTTTTTATGAACATACAGGAAGACCACATTGTGCCAAAATAATTAATAAACTCATTTATAAGACTAGCACGCATTACAAATGTAAATACAAAGATTAACTCTAGTGGCTATGACAGACAATATGTATGTTACCAAATATATAATTTTAGCCTTAAAAAACAAAAATAATTTACATACCTTTTGCAAGTAAATGGTTAAAATTTGATTTTCAACAATGCTTCATGGATTATAAAGGCTATTTTGGGGGGTCTTAACTTTAACATACATTCTTTCACAAGAAATGCTGTGATTTGGAGTAAAATTATGGAAACGAGAAGGAAGCTTGTGAAAGACTTTCACTCATTTCTCCTCCAATATCTCTACCAAAATCTATGCGAATCGATGTCAATCATCTCAAACTGGAGCACCCTGTTTAGCAAATACCATTCATCCAAGGTATCTCCCACAATGATCTTTTACACCTTATCCTATGATATTTTATTTCTGCTCCAATTCTCAGGGACTGGTTTTCCAGGGTGTGGGGCAGGAAAATCCTGTAACTTAATGTTCCTTCTGCTCATGGGTCTCAGGCTCTAGTCTTATTAGCATGTTAGACCATAAAACTTGAAAAACAACTTGGCTATACCACAAGAGCTGCCAATTATGAAGTCTGTGGTGAGGCTTTATTTATTAGAATGGATTAGATAGTGCTGGTGCATAGTGTTTAAACACTGTTATAAAATGGAAGAATGCAATCCAAACTGATACTTAGGGGAACATATATCTCATAAATAGACAAAATTCATTTAAATCATGTTGTCTTGGAAATTTATGTTTGAGTTGGGGAATCCAAAATGGACTGACCACCTTAACTATTAAAATAGTGTTTCATATCATTAGTAAATGTAGAGAAACTCTTGTTATTTATCTGGTCACACACAACATTTAAATAATATTAGCAAGTAATTCATTGTTGCAATGCATTGCTAATATAAAAAGTTAAAGCAAGAGAAGATACTGTAAGATCCAACAAACTAGATTACTCTAGAGAAAAGACAGTGGTATAGTATCAGAATGTCCAAGCATTTTTAATAATTATAAGCTTCAAATCTAATTCAGGACTTCATAACTTCCTCTTAGTTTATTTTTTAATAAATTCACACATTTTAGAACATTATAATTTTGAAATTAAATGGGAAGGCATTTGCTATAAACTTTTTTATAAACTTAGAATGGATACAATTTCTCAAACAGAGGAAGAGGAAAGGGCTTTCATCAAGATTCCAAGAATAAGAATTCAAGATATTTTTTTAAAAAGTAAAGAAATCATTATATAGTGGGATCACATGCAATATTGCTTTGATATATTCTATTACCAATTTTCTTTTACATAATACAGTAAGTACATTTCACTGTACTATTCCTGAGTACATTGAGATAAATTGTAATAGCCACAAATTACATTTCAGCCCAAATTATCTTTATCCTATCTACCAAATAGACTTGTATAATTTAGACCTACTTAATACTATGTCTGCTGCCCTTTCAGTAAATGTTCTATTTGATCGTCTTTGCTGGCCAGAAATAAAACTTAACAAACTTTCAGTGAATATACCCTTCCTATTAAAAATATATATGGCAATGCACCCATATATTTTCTACCTTCAGTAATGCAGTATAACAATACACTACATTTTAGTCTGTTAAAAAATTGACAGGAGGGGACAGGTGGGAGTGTATGAAAGAACAAGATTAAAAAATAGTCTAAATCAGATTTAGACTAAATAGACAATCAGATTTAGCTGGTTTCTGATATCACTAGATAATAGTTTTTGTAAGGATAATTCAAATTTAAATCAGTTGCTTCTGTTAGAAACCTTTTAATTTTGACTAATAAATGGACAGATGCAATAGTGCAAAACTCACTGAAAATCAGTAAATAATTAAAAACAGAACAGATAAGGATAACTGAACCCAACAGAGAAAACATCAGGGTTGTTATTGTTTGGCACCCGTAGTGCAAACAAAAGGTTATACATCAAGGTAGGAATTTGTGCAATGAAACTACAAAGGGAAGCCCTATGATGATGACTGGATCATTTTAGCATGTAACTGCACATTGCCATAGCAGAACCACTTTAGAATAAATCATATAAAGACAATTTTGACTATCTTGAAACTGCTTTATTTCATCTGCTTCAACTGATACTGACAATTCAGAGAAGCCTCCTGCACATATTTCTTCTATATAGAAATAATTAAATATGTAAATTATTAGAAGTTCAAAGAGACAATCTTGTTTTCTATCATGCTTTAGTAAAGCACCTTTTAGTTGAATTTATCAAGCTGATCATCTCAACATGTAGTCATGGCCGTGTATCTGTTCATGTGTATAAAAGTGCTACTGGCCTTCCAGACTGACTTTCCTATGAAAAAAAGATATCTGGTAGTTGAAATAGCTGAAATGTGTTTTAAATGCCTATACAATCTTTGAAGCTATGGTAGGCTAAACAGACTCTCTGTAATGGAGGCACATTTTGTGTGTGTGCAAAGCAGTTTCTTGTCATCTCAGATCTATGTATCTAGCCTTCAAGTACTTAGATAATATGGAAAAAGGACTTATGTGCAAATTTGTTTGACATAATACAATTTGGCATATGTTATGTTTATAGTCTTGATGTAGAAATATGGCACAGAAAAAATGGATAGAATTATGATTTGACTAAATTTTCAGAATAGCAGTGTACATGCTCTTCTAGCTCTGATGGCACCTTTTTTTTTTTTTTTGCTTACTATTACATCTTCCCTTAGGCTTTTCAGTACAAAACTATCACAGTAAAAAGCTTCAAGTGTAGAAATTTTATCTCATTTCTTGTACCTTTCTACAATATTGAAATTCAGGCTAAATTATCACAAGGTCACAAAAAAATGGATTATCAGCGTTACTAAAGGCACTGTATTTTTTTTTAAAATTTCATTACTATGCCTGTTAATTCCTCTAAATGTTTATTTTCAGTGCTGTCCTGATAAGCACTTTGCAAGTCCAATGCAAATATTAGTACTGATGAAAAGAACAGCACTTGGAAATTTGCAATTATGAATTTACCATAATGGACTCTATCCAGGAAAATGTCATCAGCTGACAGCAGCTAATGAGATGTATTGCCAATCACTGGAAACATAAAACTATAGAGAAAGGAAATCACTATCGCAATTACTTTCCAACATACTGTACTTAGAAGGTAAGGTTTAGGTACAGAATATAAGAAGAATAGAGAAACAGAATTAAACACAGCTCATCATACTGAAATCTTACTTTTCTCTGTATATGTACACAAACACACACTCTCTTCTGGAATTGGAGCCAGTATGCTTCTGAATGGTAGTTGCTGTGTAAGAGTGACAATGCCACTGCACTCAAATATTGCTGTGAACTCCCCAGATAAACCTGATTGGCCACATAGAAATTGCCCTTTGGTCTGATCGAATACTGTTCTTATGTTTCCAAAGGTTTTATTGTTGTTATCTGAACTCGCACTGATGCATGTATTTTAGATGTAACATTCTAAATTACTAAGTGTTAGCAGTGTTGCTATTGCTCCAGATCTGAAATACTGAATACTTTCCAAAATGAATAATTATTGATTGAAGAATTTGGTCCTTTTTGAAGGGTGGTGACACCACCTGAAAGTTCATAATCTGATAGAATTAGTACTTTCACTTATAAATATATTATTACCATGTGAGATAAATATAATTTGGGAATAACTGTTTTACTAAAAACCTAGGGGCTTTTAGTCCTCTTTAGTCAGAAACAGATTTCCTAGAATCAACAGGTATTAAATCCTAGTTAAGTGTCCATAGGACAGTATTTTGTGTAGAAAATAGTACATCATTATGTTTAGCTATCCAAATATACTTCCACTGCTACATAACATGAATATTTACTTTCAGAGCTTCATTTGAAAATACGAATTCCTTTAATTTCTGCATGATTATACTAAGGTCTACATATTGTTTTAAATTCAAATAATAAAATCTTACTTTATTACTATATTGATCATTCCAATGTTTTTCCATTTTCTTAACTGTTGAAAAAAATCAGTACCTTATGGTACAAATGTATGGATGTCTATTGAGAAGTGAAAACAGACTTCAATAGGACTTAGTCCCAAGTAAGTAGATGAAGGATTGCAGCTTTAGACAAAATATATTATGCGATAACACTGGCCAGATTTGAATTACCGTTGGAATAAAAATGCAATTTTGAAATTTTATAAATATATGAAACAGTATCATTATGTGCTGATCTATATATTTCATGCTTTTTAAGTCCAAAGAGGAAATAAGCTTCCTCTATATTGCAGTTTTCTCATAATGTCTGGTTTTGTTTTGTTTCCCCTAGGAAACCATACTAACTAATCCACTTTTTTTCTACATTCTCAAAATGCATTAGAATGGCAACCTCTCTTCAGATAGTCCTCCACTTACAACTAGTCATTTAGCAACTGTTCAGAGTTACGATGGCCTCAGGGTGCTTTAATGGCTCATAAAACACTTCTGGCCGCCATAAAATGTGCTCCCCCCAGCTCACATTTAAAACTGCTTGCAGCGTCCCATCTGTGACATTTTTTGCTGGTTTTCGGCAAAAAATGTCCATTTGGGAAAGTGGATTTGGACTTATGACTGTGTGATTTGCTTAACAACTGCAGGATTTGGACTTATGACCATGTGATTTGTTTAACAACCACTGTAAAAAAATCAGGTCTGGTCACATAGTGCCTTGACTTACAACCAAAATTCCAGTACCAATTGTTGTTGTAAATTGAGGACTACCTGTATAAACTTTATAGCTGCTTATAAAAGGTTTTACTTTTTTGAATTGTAGATAGAAACTGCTTCATACTGTTATAAACTTTGCACAGCACTGTATACGTACAGACTTCTAACTGGGAATTCGACAGAGTCAAAAATAGATTGAAAGGTAAAAAAATCAGCAATGGCAAATGTATAGGAAGTATTCAGGAGTAATTAAGCTATCAAGTATCTATTAAAGAGTTATGAGCATTAATTTAAGAGACTACCTATACATTCAGTAGGCATTCCATTTTTACTTTTAGTAAAACTGACTTAAGATGATCATCTGATATCAATAACATTATAGAAAAGAGTAGCTTATAACAGAACTGAAAGGATTTTTGCTTGTAGATAACAGGGCCACAAACTGTCATTATTCATAGAACTAAACCATGTTACTGGCTTTTATAAGTAAGTCATACAATGTATTAAATCCATCATTCTAACTTTGATACTTTGGTTTGCAATTCCTTTTTTCTGGGTTAAACAAAATATGAAAACGTATTACATCATGCCTCTGTAAAAATAACAATGCTCTGAAATGAACATAATGCATCTTTAAATTTGTGAAAGTCTGCTTTCTCTTAATTGACATTATTACAAATGGGCCTTTCCAATACATATGAAAAACACTGAACAAGATGAAACACAGAAAATATGCTCAACACAAATTACATACAGAGTTAAGCTACTGATACAACTGAAAAGAGGGAGGTAAAAGATGATTTTCAAAAGTAAAAGGTAAAAAGAACCCACTGTAGATACATGATTGTGAATTATATTAAAAATATTTAGAGTGTGAGTATCTGTATAAAAGTATAAAAAGGAGCTATCTAAAGCAAGACAAATTTTAAATTTTTTGATGGAAGAAACCTGATGGAAAAAAATTAATGCTGTATCTCATATAACAATAGTGGCAGGTGAAATCTAAACTCAAATTGGTATATTTAAAAAAATAACTAACACAGAAGTTGAAAACTAAAGAGACCTGTGCATTAGTGGTACTTCTGAATGCATTAGGAGGAGACCTGATTTTTTACTTCTGTTTGCATCCTGTCAAGAGTGCATGGAATAGTTGTTCCAGGAGGCCTTCATAGGTCTTTGAAGGTCTCAAAAGCAGTTTTAGAGAAAGTAATAGAGCTACACATAGAAAAAAGAGCTAGAAAAGTTGCACTGTAGGTAAATGCAATATCATCCTTTATGTCCTATATATACAATTTATAGCCCTTAGCCCATAAAGCATAATACTCCTTTAACAATATCCATCTTCACTTGGCAAAAGGTTTGAAATTATTTAGGTGCATGTCATTTTCCTGCTAAATGATGTACCTTCTTGTTATTAACTTGAGAAAGCAAAAAAAAATTCTAGAACTGCAACACAAACTTTTTAATAAAATTGTACCAGAGCATGTTTTAAATTACTAGTTGTTGGATTTATGGTTAGTGAATTTAAAGTGCATCTAAAGATCATGGATAATTTTAAACCAATTCCATGAGCTACATGACATCTGAATGAAATCTTAATGAAGATGACAATTTCATCCATTCTCTCTCTCTCCCAAATCAGCCACTAAACAGCATTCTCCTCAGTATAAAATTGGCTTTATTAGATTTAATAAAAGAATTTTACTATAGAAAGCTGCTCCTATTAGGAGAAGTTTGGAGGGTAACAGCTGCCTGCCAGTCCTTTCTCATAAACCCAGCACTCTGAAAGGAAACCGTACCATGAATTTGACAACTGAAGTTGACTAAAATCTTTCTCATTTATACCACATAAATTCAACTGGAATCTGTGAGTCTATTAATATACTATGAGAAATTCTACTGATTTGCAAATAATGCAAGTTTCAGGCAGCATAGGAGTGTCATAATGCCTTGACAGTGATTTTAGGCACATGGCCAATTTGTTATAATTGGCTACTATAACTTTCAGACAATAAAATAGGCACTATAAAAATGGCAAAAATATTTAAAAGCTGTTTCTATAATTATAAAGTGATAATGTTATTTAATACTTTTTCTACCTTAAATTCCCTTTAAGCAAGCAAATGAAGTATTCAGAAAAATCTATTAACCTATGATAGCATTCAAAAATAAAACAGCACTCATCCAATTAAAACAATTCTTCACAAAGGTGCAAATGATTTCACTACTGCTTTCCAGGCTCACATAGGCAGGTCAGTACTGTTATGTCTAGTTTTTCTAGAAGTACCGTCGTCTCGTGGCAGTGCTTTCTGCAAGTTTGACATAGCAGCAGTTCTTTCAATATCTATCACAGCATATAGCTCGGTGCGCCTGGTTGGTGTTGGGGGAAGTGGAGTAGTAGGAGTTTTGGGAGTCTGTGGGTTATCAGAGTCACTGCCACCGTCCAAATCAACTTGTATATAATTGAGTTGCCTGTGTTCTGAACCTGGTCGCCTAATATCAAAATTGAAGACCGTAGGGGTACAGTCCCGACGTCTTGCATATTCGACTTTGTGAGCACTTGATGGTACCGTTACATTCTCTGTATTGACATAATTATGCATGGGATCTAAGTTATTATGATAGCCGTTCAAAGAGGGAGTCTTTGGTCCTAAACTGTCATCCTCCTCTTTACTTAGCTTATGAGCTTCCCAAACTGGAGGCAAAGAAGGAAGATTTTCATAATTTAACAGTGCAGTTCTCCTTTGAGCTGAATTATTGATGTTTTGAGTATCAGAAGTACTGGATGACAGTAGACGACCTCTCCTGTGCCCTGGAGCATTAGGGATAGACAATCTATTTACATTTTCATACGTTAGTTTATTACCAGAAGAAACTTCTTTGCGTTCATCACTGTCATATCCAGTATCCCATTCATTGTTACTATTTCCACTAGCTTGAGTACTGCTACCACTTGTTTCAGTATTGTTCCCACTAATTTGAGTACTGTTCCCACTTGATTCCAGTTTTTCCTTCTCCATTAACTGTCGCTGGACAGGAGTAGGGCCCAAAACAAATTTGACTCCTTGAGGTTCCAGTACAACCTGGGCATCCCTGTCATCAGAGCAAGTCTCTTCTTCTCTTGCCTTGTTTGTTTCTGCATTGGGAATCTTTTGTTCCAGAGGTGTGCGTGCAGTTGGTTTGTTTTTTCTTTCTTCCTGTACGCCCGTTGTATTCACATATGTATGGACCTGCAAAAGATAGAGTCCAATGTCAATCTTATACATTGCCATATTCTTTTTTGACTCTTGGTCACATAATTTATTATATCCAACAATGATATATAATAATGTAGACACCCACTAAACATGAAACTGGATTCAGTGTACTTCCATCGTATACAGGGCATATTTTAGCAGTATTAATATAAATATATAATAATGGCTAGTTACAATAAAATTAGAATATGGAAAAGAAAATTCAGGATAACTTACTTGTTCCTCTGCTACAAGTAAGGGGTGTGTAGACTCTTCACCTACTGAAGGAAGACGTGCACTTCCTACTGAAGGGTGTCTGCTGGAAGGATGTGATGAAGCATCTCCATAGGAGGGATACCTTGGGTACCCATTAGGTAAATTCTGCCCACTCAATCCAGGTGCTGGTTAAAAAGAAAATCCAATTATTACATTGATACTATTAATATTATTCCTTCAGAACATATATATTAATAAATACTAATTCACTACAAGTTAGATTGTAACAACTGCAAAGGCTTGTCCAGAGAGTAGCCAGGAGTCAAAAACTCAAAAAGCACAGACTCAAACATTGCAACAAAGAGTTCAACAGAATTTCATTATCAGCATTTTATCTTAAGGAAAGCAAAATTCATACTTTCTGTTCAGGACCAGGGGCCATATATATTAAAAAGGCCCTAGCCTAGAGCAAGAGGCCACATATATTAAAAACTGGATACATGTCTAAAAGCATGGACTGGCTAAAGGACAGTAAATAAAAATAAAAACAAATGCAATTCTTGAGTTTGGCCTACCTGCATCAGATTTTACTCATTAAAATTTATAACCCACACCATTCTCAAGACTTGGAGCAATTATTTATTGTTTTTTAATCAGTAACAAAATTGAGAAAAAAGAGCAAAAAAACAAAGACAATAATGGGGGATATATAGTGTATTTTTCGGACTATAAGACGCACCAGACTTTAAGACGCACCTAAATTTACAGGAGGAAAACAAGAAAAAAAATAGTTTTTGGCCTCTGCGCGTCGCATTTTCGCCTTCCCCGGCCCCCAGAAGCACTCTGCAGTGCTCAGCACGTCCCATTTTCGCCAAAAACGGGCCCGTTTCCGGCTCCCAAGCACTCCGTGCATTGCGTTTTTGCCCTCCTAGGCCCCCAGAAGCACTCTGCAGTGCTCCACACGGCCCGTTTTTGCCAAAAACGGGCCCATTTTCACCAAAAATGCACCACGTTTTGGCCTGCAGAGTGCTTCTGGGGGCCGGGGAGGGCAAAAATGCGACACATGGAGGGCTTGGGAGCCCAAAAACAAGCCCATTTTTTGCAAAAACGGGACGTGCGGAGCACTGCAGAGTGCTTCTGGGGGCCAGGGAGGGCAAAAACGTGACGCACGGAGGGTTCGGGTGGCCAAAAATGGCCGTATTCGGTCTATAAGACACACCTAAATTTTCACCCACTTTTAGGGGGGGGAAAGGTGCATCTTATACTCCGAAAAATACGGTACATTGTCAAAGAGAAAAAGAAAAAACACATAAAACATGCTTTAACAAAAAAGTGAAAAAATAACAAAGAAAAAAACAGTATGGTAGGTCATTATAACTATATATATACATACGGTACATACATATGTGTGTGTGTGTGTGTGTGTGTGTGTGTATTTATTTAATGTAAATATTATTCAAGTACATATATATTTCTAATACATTTATATGACAATAATTTTTAACCTACTATATTCTCCATAAATGAGTCCTATATTTCATGATATTGGCCGTACAAAGTCTACATGTATAGGCAATCGGTCAAAAGAAGTAAGTGAATCGGGTCTTCAATCCATTGAATAAATGGAGCTATACATTTATCTTTCTAATGCTGCAATATCAGTTTTGTAGCATAGTAAGGGTACAAAGAATCCATTTATGTTATCTGGTTATCAAATTCTATCTCCTAGGTATGTAGTTCAAAAGAACATTAACCTCTGAAAAAATTAGCTTTTCTCGCACAATCATATTTATATAATCCACTACTTTCTCCCAAAACGTGGCAAGTATATGGCACTGTAGAAACATATTCTCTCCTCCAATACTAGCAAGCATGTGTAAATCCCAGGCCAAAGCCCCATTCTGAAGTCTTTCCAAGAGATCACCTCAGTACAGCCAGAGGGCCAATATCTGTCAGTGCTTTTGTACATGAGGCCTCTCCAGTCCAAACTCTGTCCTGACTCTACAGTAAATTGTCATAGGTCATTCCGAATCTATCTCTGCCGACAACCTCCCTCCCTTAGAAACTTTCAATAACAGTGGCTAACATCAATTCTTATCATATGTCAACTTGAAAAAAAAAATACAAGAATGAATTCCTTATGACAAATTATTTTATTCCACTAATTACTTTATATTTCCTTTAAAATATTAACTGTCACGTGGTGTGAAAATTATGTGTAATAATTATCACTTGAAACATTCAAAGTAAAAAAAATTGACAACCTTAACAAATCATGTAAACCTAGTCAATGAATCACTCATACATCGACTTACTGGTAGGTGTGAGAGGTGTTCTTGGAACCTCAATCTCTGTTTGATGTAGATTCCTTTCTACAACTGGTTCTTCTACTACATTTATACTATTGTTCTGCATGATTTCTTGCAGCATATTAAACAGTTCCTCTGCACGAGCACACTTGAAGGCAAATATCCCTGCAAAAACATATATTAGACATCATAATAATGTATGTATGCATAATCATTTATTCTTATACCTGTTAATGAAAAATATTTAGTTTTTAAATTTTTAACAATTATAACTTCCTGCAATTCCAAAGGAGAATTTTTGATATCTATATCAGAAAACCAGTTGCAAGACCATATATTTTTTATTTTATTTATTTTTGTCAAGCATATATAAGATTACAGTAAAAGTATAAACATGTATACATGAGATGGTTATGAGTACATGGGAACATTAGGACAGGGACGGTAGGCACGTTGGTGCGCTTATGCACGCCCCTTATAGCTACAGACCAAGAACTTTGGAGTACACTTGTAGCCTAATGTGTCTAGCACAGGATGTGAATAATATCAGAAAACATCTCAAGAACAATTGCCTCTTAGAAGAACACAGTTTCACAATTAATACATTTCAAGTTTTCTGGTCAATTAAAGTACTAAAATTAATGTAAACATCATACATAAAGAAGTAAGAAGGATCTAACACAACGTACACAGTCCAGATTCATGTCAACGTTAAAACTTGAAGGAACGGAAGACAGATGTGAATAGAACAAATAAAATAAATCTGATTTGGTCTCAAGGACTAAAATCAGAAACAAAGTAAGCAGTATCAAAGATTTTCCTCTAGAGTTGTTCCACTTTTTCTTTCAGCAGCAATGAACCCCGCCCCCCTTATTCTCATCAGCAAAGGGAAACAGTATAGTTGCAGTGTTGTATTATTTTTCCATTGAAAGCATTAAGTTGACATTCTTATTAGCAATTATATCTTTGCTATTGCTAGCTTATCTAACATCAAATATTTAATTAAATAATATTAAAAAATTATGTACTATTCTATTCAAGCCAATAATAAGTTTCAACTCAATACCCCCCTTTAAATAGTAATCTATTGACTTAGTGTCATGCAAACTTCCTAACAGTAGGTGGGCCATGTACTATACTGTCTGGGATGATTCTATCTTTGAAGAAAATTGTCTAGTCTAGGCCTGTCTCCAGGAAAGTAGGTTTATAAATTTGAAATGTATTCAGGATTTTTCCTTATAGAGCAATTTTAACAAATGTGATTCTAAATAATAAGACTTTTGAAATGCTCCCATGCTATACCAACTGGAGCTGACATCATGAAAGCTGTGGTGTATAACCAATAATTTCAATACACAGTGAAGGCTAGTATTTTAAGATAAAACTATTTTTACAGAGTTACTTGATACTGAAATATACAACTCATACAAACAGGAAAATAATATTATACAACACTTTGGAGATAAATTAATTATTTGGATAATTAGACAATAAATCATAAAGATTTATACTACATTTTTATACTGCATTTAACCATACTTCCTGAACAAAAAGCTGAAATGTTGATAAATAAATGGGACCATGTTTGTATATTCTCAAATATAAGGCAATAATTGGATCATGAAAATATGGTTGCATTTATATGAGCTTAGTTTTTAAAATCCAATAAAAATATTTAAGTTTTGAGAATATAAACATGTTTACAATTTATGTCACTTATCTACACATGAATAATGTGGGAGATGTGATTTATTCAAGGCCATTATGTGAGTTCAATGACTCACAAACTGCACTTCTCTGATATTGAGCTTCAGCAGTTGGTATTCAGAAGCACATTGTATATCAACATGAAGTTTCAAATAGTCACTGATAAAACTATTCTCTATGAAATTGTTTAATTTTCTCTTAAAACTCTAAATTAGTGGCCATCACACTCCTTGAAGCAATCAATTTCTCATTTTGTGACAAATTTTTTTTTTACTCATACTAAAGCCATTACCTGGATTCAGTTGTAAAAAAGAGAGAAAAAACATCAATTTAGTTCTTTCCCAATATTTTATCTCTTTGTGGTCCATCTCTAAATTAAAAATATTTCTTCATAGGAAAAGTTCTATTGTATCACTCTGTCTTTTCTCCTAATTTCCTTATGTGACTACAGATTTTGGCTATTGTATTTTTTTTAAAAAGAAAATCCAATAAACTCTATGTCAAGGTCAAGGTTCCGACGAATGAACCCAAGCGAACCGAACCTGGCAGCAGCCATTTTTCTGTTCCTCAGTTGCCACTCTAGTTGAAACATGTCTTTTTCCTGCTGTCACTGAACACTCAATTGATGGTGTACAGGTCAATGGAAACATGACTCTAAAATTGCTTTCTTGATCAGCGAATGCCAATTAGATTAATACTGTCTAATGTCAATAACAACCTTCCTTAACAACATAATCCTATGTTGCAGGACAGTATTTCAGGATGAGAAGGTTGGGTTTCCTTCTCCAAATGCTGTAATTAGTTCCAACCTTATGGTGAAGAGGGGGAATCTGATAGATACCACTCCTCCTAATTTCCCTTCATGTCAGGTTTTTTCTGTTACTGGTTATCTCTTGTTTTGGAAAGGCCTAAACAAGGGAGGAGGGCCACCAGAAAGCAGCCAGGGCTAAGCTTCCAGACTATCCTTGAGGTACCCATCCCTCAGACACAACATTCAGCCAGCTCTCATATTGATCTAAATATAATCTTTCCATTTGCCTGCAATGGAAGTTTTAAAAACTATGAGATAGCAAATACTGGCCTTCTGCCTTGCCAGTTGGTTATCAGTAGGGCTTTGAACTTGTCAAAGCACTTCAGAAGATGGAGAGAATAATTGTATCCATAACAGGGATTTCATTTAGATCAACTAATTCATTTAGATCAACTAAGTACAGTTGATCCAGGTTGGTTAATACTATGTATTTCTAAGTCTTCATATTTCACCAATACTATTAGCTTTACATTATATATGAGTTCCATTTAACAGACTTATGAAATAGGGAACTATTTATACATACCTGGTCCAGTTTGACATCTTCGACCACTTTCAAATGAGAAAAGATTGGAATCATAGCCATAACGGCGCAGACAGAGATAATGCCACTTGACAGAATCCCGTTTACGGGTATACAAGATTAATTCTGTATCTGTAAGTTCCATTATACCAGAACCCAATTCATTACCATCATCATCCACATTAATAACCTAGAAAATACATTTTTCAGAAAATAAACTTATGATTCACACAATCAAACTCAAATATTTATTTATACACAACCATATACTTCACTAAATATAATTGAGCAAATATTTATTAAAAACTCCTAGATAACAGAAAATAAACCTAGCATAATTATAAGAATAATACATAGCTAATTGGTATTTTATTTATTTCCAGAATATGATAATGTTTCTGCATGCCACAAAATATATTTCACATCTTTCCATCATCCATTTCAGCGGGTTTAAGTAGATCTAATTTATCCCAAAGATTTGGTAATATGCATTATTATATCAACTGTTTGTAATCTGAAAATGTTACAAAAGAAAATATCCAAAGAATCTCTGTGGTAAACAATAGAGACATACACTAAGTAGCACAGATAATGGAGTATGTTTTTTTGCAATTATTTGTTTTACAGTGCTCAAAATTTATGAGCATTAGTTCTGCACTGATGGGAGTTATAGTCCAAAATATAGCAAACACAGACTGCCTAGCACTGTATCTCAACCTTACTTAGCTCTCAATTTAAGAATCAACTTGAAAATTGAGTTGGTTTTTAAAAATTACCACAAAAATCTTCATCATTCCTTACAATTATTTCCCCCCCCTTGTCAATCCCAAATCAGAACTTTGCACTCAAAAGTTTCCATGTAGAATTGTACCTTAAATTTGTTTCGATGGTTATCAGGGACTGCTTCTTTATCAGGACAGCTACAACAGCTACCCATGACTTCTTTAGAAGACCGTGTGATTACTATAGCAAAGTAAAGAGAATTGTTTTAAAGACAAATGCAATATAGAGAATGGAAAATGAAGTGCAAATAATTGCAAAGTATTCAAAAAACATAATAGATATTATAAAAGCAGTATGAAGAGATCAAATGTAAACTGTCTTAAATATATTATATTTAAATGGTTGAATAATGAACAAGGAATTCCATATTTCTAAAATATTGTATTTTTAATAATAATTCATTTGATAATGCTGTTGATGTTTCCATATACAAAAGGAAAGGTAACAAGGGCGAATGCAAAAATTATATGAAACTTAGTTTATTAAGTATGCCTGTATGTATACAACTATGGATATAGAAAAAATATAAGCTTAAGAGTTGTACCGTTAATTAAGTGAAGTTAGGGAGATGAGCTACCTGTCTGTTAACCACAAGATGGATTACAAATGGATTTACTCAGGAAAGGAATAAGAGGGAGGAAGAGGAAGGAGAGAAGAGGAGGAGAGAAGGAAGAGTGTAGGTAGGAGAAGAGGAGGAGGTTAGAAGGAGGGAAGGGGAGGAAGGAGAAGAGGGAAGTAAAGATTACAAAAGGTGCAAGATTAGGATGTTTGTTAATTGTTTACTGGATAGTAATGTATAACTATGTAAAGTTTGATATGATTTATGGTATATGTGTTGATGCATACATGGAGTGTGTTAAAAAATAAAAAACTTTTTCAAAAAAAAAGTGCTGGGAAAGTGCTGAGCAGAATTTAATGAAGCTGAATGATTTGCAGCAAATGTTAGACTGCTTGATGCAACAAGGAGTACAGATCTTAAAATGGAAAAGTAAAGCAAATGCTGCAGGTTTTACACAAATAATGAAAAATTAGAGCAAATAGATCAATGTGTATACCTTGGTAGAATGTTTTCTAAAGATGGGGAAAGGGTTGGAGAAAAGTTAAGATATACATGTTCTGGCAGAAAGGTAATGGGAGTATCGCTTTCTAAAAAAAGGTTATAGCTAGAATACATTAGTAAACTGGCAAAGGTGCTTACCATACTTTCCACAAAAATTACTTGAGCAGGAAAATAAAAGCTGGAAAACCACAATTTGTATTTTTAGCTAATTAAAAAGCACAATAAAAACTCTGTTGTTTTGGGGCAAGTTACTTACATTCCATCTATTTACAGAACAGGAAATATAATAACAATTGTATACCTTATAATTCATATACAAGATGATTTCAGATTCTGGTAGAGAAACATCTGACTGAAAGTAGATATACTCACCTAGATTTGGCCATTAATATTCGTAGCCTCTGGTATAGCAGCAGTAATCCTTTCATACTTCAAAACATCGTGTTTTCTTTCCAGATAGTTGCTGGACATATAAATGAAAGTTTGAACAAACTGTAAAATGAATTACGACAACAGCTTTAAATAAAAAACTGCCTCTAAAACAAAACAGTGGTTACTATTCTGTTCTGAACCATTACTAATTATTCCTAATGAACAGCTACTATAGGGTATATGTTTCTTTTTTATATATACCAGTAACAAAAAAACTACTTTTTGAATTCAGTGTACAACAGAAGACGCTCCACTGGGAGCATCTTCTGTTGAACTATGTTAGATGATAACTTTTGCACATCTATTTTAATAGCAATAGCACTTAGACTTGTATACCACTTCATAGTGCTTTATAGCCCTCTCTAAGCGGTTTACAGCATATTGCGCCCAACAATCTGGGTCCTCATTTTACCGACCTCGGAAGGATGGAAGGCTGAGTCAACCTTGAGCCGGTTATGATAGAACTGCTGGCAGTTGGCAGAATTAGCCTGCAATACTGTATTCTAACCACTGCACCACCACGGCTCTTGTCTGATAATAGAGCATATATAAGAAAAGTTATAGGTATTTTGCATCCAGCAATCTTGACTTCTGTATAGTGAATAGCACTGCACAATCAACATGCCATGCTATTAAAAGCTAGGTATGTAGTGTTGATTCATGTACATTCTGCTACAGCGGTCAACACTCATCCCTCAAGATGTTGGACTGCAATTCCTGTCATCCTGTACCATCTACTATATTGGCTAAAGGGTTGTAGTTCAACATTAGAGAGCTCCATATTGCTTTCCTCAGCCTAGTTTAGTAAAGCATGTGTAGTAGCTTATATTGTACTTAAATTACATTAAAAATAGACATTAATATTTTTGAATCTATAACATCTAACACACTTTGGATAGTGAAATATATGAAAATATCATTTGCAATAAAACAGGTCTAAAAAGCTGGAACATAGTCAAGTTTATGGGTGAGAAATGTAAGAATGGAAAAACTGGTCAACTACCTTATGACAGTTTCTCTTGTGCAGGCAGTAAAGATTTTGTTCTGTAATTTAATGAAGAAAATAACTCAAAATCCTCAAATATTCAATGTACAGACAATCCTTGCTTACCAACTGCTCATTCAGCAACCATTCCAAGTTATAATGGCGCTGAAAAAGGAGATTTATGGTAAATCCTTGCATCTGTGGCTATCACAGCATCCCAGTGGTCTTGTGGCCAGAATTTGGGTGCTTAGTAACCAGTGCACATCTACAAATGATCAGAGGGTCTCGCAGTCATGTGACCACCATTTGTGAGCTTCACAGTGAGCTTCCAACAAGCAAAAGAATCAAAGGGGAAGCCAGCAGGAAATCACAAGTCATGGTCATGTGACATTACACTTAATGACTATGATGATTCACTTAATGTCTGCATTCAGAACTGATGCTGTAAGTTGGGTGTGGTCATGTGATGTTTCACTTTACAACCATGTTGCTTAAGCAGCAGATTTGCCTACTGTGGTTGGTAAGTTAGGACAACTATAAAAGGAATGGAAAAACAATTCAGTAGTAATAGTTTAGACCAGAGATGTCAAACTCAAGGCCCGCGGGCTGGATATAGCCCATGAGGTGTTTAGATCTGGCCCACGGGGCCACCCTGGAAACAGCGAAGGACCGGCCCGTGGGGCCTCTGCCAGCAAAAACGGAGCTCGGGAGGGCTGAATGCAGCCCTCCCAAGCTTTGTTTTCGCTGGCAGAGCACTCGGGCCACCACAGGCGCCTTTGACACAAGTGACGTCAAGCTGGCCATGCCCACCCTGGCCACGCCCCCCCAGCCCCCCAAGGTCAAACACAACCCTGATGCAGCCCTCAATGAAATCGTGTTTGACACCCCTGGTTTAGACAATGAACAACAAACCACCATATAGGTTTGACTTAAGAAAACTATCTTTGTACATCCAGCCCTCTCTCACTAAACCACATTTTAGCTTTTGACCATGATGTATAAAATCTGATTGGGTTCTAATACTTGTGTGGATTAATACCTAGATTCTAGTATTTAAGTAGCAAATTTAAATTAGATTCTATTTATTTAATCAGTTTGAAAAGCTGCCTATCTCAGCAGCGAACAATAACAAATAGTATAAAAACAATGATATTTTGAATTCAAAAATTATAGTACATGGCAGCTGAGAAAAACAAGAGTCAGCAGTGCTAATACAGCCAGGAGATAGGCTCTTTCACACACTCAGGGTCCCAGGCCTGGGCACAGAACCTGGTCTTTACTGGTCTACAAAAAGGCTGCAGGGTCAGGGTCTAATCTCCATATGGCGGGTGTTACAGCGGAAAAGGAAGGACTCTTGGCCCTTGTCAACCAGTACTCCTTAGCCAATGCATGCCCATCCTGCCGAACCAGACTGGAGGAGTAGGAATGAAATTATCTGTTTTTAAACATCAAACTTTTTGCATTAGAACTATCTGTCAATATCAGTATCAAGGGGGAAGGAGAGAAATATGTTAATATTAAATTCAAGTTATTAAATTATGCTTTTAATATCTAATTTAATATAAAGACTGGCTTAAAAGTAGTATGAAGAATTTTTCATTTTTATAAAGAATTTTTTTGTGTTAAGTTTTATAACAGAATGTTACAGCTGCTTGTTTTCAGAACATGAAAGAGACTACATTTAGTTTGGAACCTTATGGAAACATTCTTTAAATACCACAACAATAAAAGGCTCAGAAAAGTCAAGACTATATCCCCCAACACCTTAGTATAATCCTGAAAGAATTGTCAAAAAGGAAGTTTAAATGAATTTGCCCATTTGTAAAAAAAGCAATTCAACATTTTGAAGGAAGAAAGCTGAAATCATGAAACAACAGCGTATCACAGATGATAAAGTCAGAATCTTTCTGAGATCTTTTTCATAATTCATAACTTCATCAAACATTAGAAGCTCTGTGTCAATCGTCCCAACATGGTCAATTAGAAAAGAAAGACTCTCAAATCCATTGTTAGCGAAAGTACACTTCACTAAAACCAAATGGTGACAGAGATGCAAAGTCGGATCTGAGATTTTCGCATCCAAAGCATAACCTTCCCCCATGGTTATCTCTAGGTCTCCAATTGGATTCAAACAAATTGTTTGGATAACAGTCCCTGTCTTCACAGGCTGGATGGTGCTGCATTCCACAATGTGACCTTGGAACTGCCAGCAGCTCTCACGGGACAGCAAGATGCTTAGTTCTGATTCCTCTCTCCCTTATCCCACCCCGCAGTTCCTTCTCCCCACTGCATGTAGCAGAATGGCAGCAAGCAAAGCATGGCGTAGCGAGATGGCAGCCCTCACACTGCTGATACAACAAAATACAGAAATTATTCAAATAATTATTCAACTATTTTTCACACTTCCTGCATCATTCCAGCATAGTCAAACTTGTAAAAACAGGTTGGTACCTATTAGCATTTATTTTTTAAAAACTACATATAGCTCTTAAGAGCATTAGTCCATTAAATTTGAAAAAAAAAAGTATTTAAATGGCAGTTCACATAATATCCACTTTGGTAGTGAATGCTGTGAAAGCGTGATTCAGAAAAATCATAGATTCATAAATATGTGTATAATACTTTTTTTTTTTTGGCTTCAGTAAAGTATTTGTTTCAGCAAAAACAAATTTCAGAAACAAGGAAAAATATCAACTTACACATCTGATAAAAAATAACCTGCTTAGATATCTTGCAATTTATGATACCTATCATCTTTTGATTCCCAAGTATCTTTTTATTCAGCATATTTAAAGAAGCATTGATTTCTTATGAGTTTATTATGTTTGAAGGTATTAATTACCAACTGCCTTCCTGTCCAGAACCATCAAATTGCTGTTAATTTAGTCTTCCTCACATGAACTAGCTGCAATCTAATCTTTGGTAAGATTGGTTTTCCAATACCATTTCCTTCTCTTTTAGATAAATATATTTTCAAGCTACAGTACTAGTGTTATTTAAAATATCATCTCTCCACTCTTCCCTTATAAATGGCTATATTTCTCCCTTTTCAAACCTAAAAGATGAGTCACAGTAAGTGCAAGCAAACAGAGACTACTGACATGGGGAAAGAGACTCATTTATTATGCTAAGCTGTAATATAGCTTTGTTTAATATAACTTTGACCTAGCATATTGCGTGCACGTAATCACTGTCATAAATTAGGCATGCTTTAAGTTGGGGGGGGGGAGAAACTAGCTTGAAAAAACCATATTTATGTTTTATGTTTATGTTTGAAGAAACTTATACTAAATAGCCGATTTGGTATAGTGATTAAAAATCAGGCTAGAAATTGGAGGACCATGAATTCTAGTCCCACCTTGGGTACAAAGCCAGTTGGGTGACCTTGAACGAGTCACTTTCTCTCAAACCTAGCAAGGAGCAATGGCAAATCACTTTGCCAAGAAAACTGCAGGGTCCTGTCCAGGTAGTCTCTGAGAATCAGACACGATTGAATGAAAAAAAAAAAGTTTTTTCCATGATATTTGATCCCAGAAATAATTTAACAAACTTTGGATTAGTATAACATGTGATTTCATTGTCTTCATGCAAATTTAGTACATAGGTACAAATGTCTTAATCTGAACTGAAGATAGCAAAACAGACAGGCTCCAAGTCAGCAAAGGAATGAGACAAAGCTGTATGTTCTTTACTTATTCAACCTGTATGCTGAATATACATTGAGATAAGCTAGATTGGAAAATGAATGTGATTTTAAACTTGGAGAATGAAACAATAACCTGCACTATGCTGAGAAATGAAAATGCAAATGACACGGAAAGTCTATTAATGAAAGTCAAGGAGCACAGTGAAATATGGAATTAAAAGTAAATATACTGTAAAGGTGGCGAAACTAATTGCAATGGGTACTAAATGCAAGAAATCTTAGACCTGACAATAAATACACTGAACTGGTGGACAGCTCCTGCCTTTTAGAATTGACTATGAACAATACAGGAAGAAGCAATCAATACATATTCCACACACTAGTACTTGCTAGAATAGAAATAAAGGCCTTGGAAAAAAAATATTAAGATGTCAGGATGTGTCAATACCTACAAAGATCAGAATCATTCAATGGTTTTCCCCATGTCAGTCTATGGAAGTGAAAGTTGGACTGTGAAGAAGCAGAAAGAGTATTGCCACTTTTGAACTTTGTTGTTGGAAAAGATTTCTGAGAATATCACATTTAGGATGTCTTTCCTGCAGAAGTCACTGACTATCATTAAGAAATTGCATAGGACAGGAAAAAAGAAGCAATAATGTGCTCAGATCAACTTCAGCTAGCTGAAAAGATTTAATGGGTTATGAAAAATCCCCTATATCTTTACAGATTAACAGCTTCCAAATTCCGTATGAACTGTGAAGAGAAAGGTCATTCCTGTATATTGTTTACCCAGGCATTATCCTAGTCCCCTCTCACAATTTTCTAAAAAGCAAAATAGTTTGGAGATGGATTCAGGGCTTAGGCATTCATGGCAAGGCATATTCAAAGTCTCTGAGGGCACGTGAAGACCAATAGGTTGCCCATGTGTGGTCTAAAGCCTGCCTACCTTTTCCTGGTAGAGAAGAGAAGAAAATGTTGCCTTTTTGCAAATTGGAATTATTGTTTCAGAAAATCAAATAACGTGAAAGGTAAAATGAATAGCCAGTAATATTAACAGTACAAAGATAAGTATCTACAGTTCAGAGGGTAGGTAGATTATTTCCCCTGAAAACAGTTCTGAATGTTTCTTCTTACTGAAAGAGGGCAAATTATGAAATCCAGAGTTGGAGAGGTATTTTATCCCTGCAACTGCAAATTAAATGCTACAGTTAGATACTGAATATAGCAGTGTCTCACTACTGTGCCTCGAAACTAAAAATGTAGAATTGCTTATTATAAACTCTTTAGCTTCTAAAAATGAAGTAACTAAAATCTTCATACAAACGCAACAGAATTATAGGCTACTACACACCACTAATATAGTGTTTAGTACTTGAATGTGTATGATTACTGTAGAAGAGCTAATGGATGATCACATCAAATTCTTTCCCTCAACTTACAGATCAAAAACTTGCCCGCTCAGCTACATTCTTCTTTGAACAGCCACCGTTACCCTGGTAACCCTATGCTGCTGACACAGGCAGCTGGTCCATTTAAAGTCAGCCGAAACTGGCAATTGAAATGCTTGTTCAATCAGTTGAGAATAGATTCTCTAATTTTCAAGTACTGCTTGCCATTAGTTTTCAGATATTTTTTCAAGATTAAATCTTTTTAATTTGAAAGTATTTCAACTTTGTTATACACACACTCTTCATTTCTAGCGATACAAATACATTAAAAATTTAGATATGTGTGTGTTTACAACTTGTGGTTTAGCTTAAGGACATAATGGAGACAAAAGAAGCATTTTAATTAGTACATGTAACAGCATATATCAGAGATTCTTGTGTATTCATTTTGCATCTGTAGTACAGAATATTGTAAACATAATGCAATATAATGTAGTGTAATAACTGCATAATTTTTAAATATTAATGGAAACCTTCAAATGTCCTCAAATAACTCTTGGGTATATAAATTTCCAAAAGCTAGGATTCTTTCCCTTCCCCCCTCAAAAAAATTACTAGTAGAAGCACATTTTAATTCTACACTTCAAAATTTTTCCAATGTTCAAGGAACTGTATCTCTGGATCAATAATTGTTCTGTATCTCTTTTCAGTTAGGCAATTTTGATTAATCTTAATCTAGAATTGTTTGATTATTTTCACCAAACCTAATGTAGATACTGTATGTAACAGTATTTGTCTTTAGCCCTAGACCAACTGGAACAACCCAAGGCTAGAGCAATGAATCAGCAGATAATGCATAGAGGTTGTTTATAAAGAAGTAAATACTTAGGGCTCCCAAGAATTGATTTTTAAGCCTTTTATCACATTATTAAGATTAGTGGAATGTTAATTCTTGTAGCATGTTACTTGATGACAACTCTTGATATAAGCCACAATTATCTGATTATGTTGATTCAATTATAGTCTGATAACCTCTATTAAGCTGACAAATTCTAATGCTCATTTACATCCCAGGATTCCTGAATGCATCGAAACAAGAACTCAAGAGACATGCTGCAAGAGCACCCTTATTTAAAACAGAAATGAAAATAAAGACTCTCCTACTCTTCTGTCCATTTTCCATCTATGAAATTAGAGATTTCTCTTCTACCTATACTACACACATTAAAACAAACAAACGCAAGGCCATTCACTTCCAGGTGTAGAACCCACCTCTTTTATCAACAGTTCTCCAAGCTGCTATCATCCTATTATTTATTACTGTATATGCAAGGCTTATTGCTGAGATAAGCAAAGATATAGAGTAAAAGGCACTAAACTGATTAAAAAGTGATAGAAGTCCTCAGGAAGATTTTACTAAAATATTTTGCCATCTGGAAAATGTATTGCCATCTGAATGCCATCTGGAAAATCTGGACTCTGGAAAATGCTATCTGCCATCTGGAAAAAATTTAACAGACATTTGCCATCTGGAAAAAAAACAAAAGAAATGTACCTAACTCGCTTATCAAAATTAGCATTGCCAAATTTTAATTTTTAACTATTTGCTTTATTTAATACGTAATAGTTGCATACTAAATTTCACTTCCAATAACCTATAAGGAATGCAAGTCAAAATAATCTGAACTCTATTGAGGCTGTTCTGTATACATATTGGACTAGAAGACCTCTAAGGTCCCTTCCAGCCCTATGTTTCTTTGAAAAATTCTGCACAGCAACAGTGTGTGTCCTGTAGGTAAGGACCCAATTTTTCATATAAAAACAGGCAACTTGTCTCATGGTTTCATCATTCATTAACTTTTGCTCACTTTCCTGAAAATCCAATGTTTCTGAAACAGAGAAAAGCTTCCCCTCCCCCTCAGAGGCTGGCTGAAAAAGGTCCATCCCAAAATGGATCTCAATAGACCTTTTTCAACCAGCCCCCAGGAACCAGAGGAAGCCCTGTAGCAGTGGCTTTTGACTTTCTTACTGACTTTTTGTAGAAGGAGTGGAAGAGCCAAGGCAAAGAATGAAAAAGATTCTTGGATTCTACCTAGAATCATTATATATTATATAAAAAGCCATAAACTAGCTAAGTCCAACCTCCTCTTGATTGCCATTGACCCTTATCTAACCATAACCAAGGGCTGACTGAAGATTCCTGTGCTTAGCCTTTTAGCAATAAATCAGTTAAACTGAACCTTCATTTGTGGACCTGGTCTTTCGGGCCTGACACTTTCTGAGGAAACCAGCAAGGAAGATTGCAAATGGTGTTTACATGATCACAGAGGGCTTGGCAACCCATCATAAGTGCAAACAGGTTGCCAAGAGTCCAGATTGCAACAATTACATGACTACAGAGATGCTGCAATGGCTCAAGTTTAGGCAGCAGGTAATAAGTCCCTTCATTCAGCACCGTTGTAATTTTGTAAGTCGAGGACTACCTGTACAGTGCTTAAACTCTGTTTTGCATTGCAAAACAAAAACAAGATTAAAGATATTTATTCTAAACCGTTAGAATAGAGGCTCTTGATCTACCAACATACTGCCATCCTATCCTTTATATATGTTTGTTCTCAGCTTAAATGTTGAGTTTCTATGTCCTACCTTTATTATTACTATTATTATTACTATTATTATTACTATTATTACTATTATTATTATATATTTTTTAATCGTTAAAATTTCATGTGTGGTGTGTTTGTGTGTGTTTACGTATGTGTGTGTATGAAATTTTAACAAGATAAAAGCAATACAAATATTAAAAAAGTAAAGAATGGTGAATAAGTAAGAAAATAGAAAACTAAACTAAAAGAAAGATTAAAGAGAAGGGGCATTGGTCTTACCTGATACGCTCCTTCTCGTTGGGTGGAGATAGCATCCAGGAATGGGTTGACCTCGTCTGTTCAGTTGATTGGACTGAGTCTGTCAGAGTTGAAATGCCACACCTCTGTTGCTAGGGCTTCCCAGCTTTCGACGAAGACGAAATGACAGACTCGACGTGTCGTTATTAAAGATCTTTCCTTGCTGACTGAGGACCAGACAGTCTTCAGGGTGGGACTGGATGCTATCTCCACCCAACGAGAAGGAGCATATCAGGTAAGACCAACGCCCTTTCTCCATAGTGGGTGGAGATAGCATCCAGGAATGGGACATACCAAAGCTGGCTGTCCAATGGGTGGGCTACAGTCTGGCCCGAGGTCTCCCCTTCCGAATGGACACGCTGAAGGACCCGGCGGCCGAATGCTGCCTCCGCCGACGTGAACACGTCCAATTTATAATGCTTAATAAACGGAGAAGGGGATGACCAAGTGGCCGCTCTGCAGATCTCCTCTAGCGAAGCCTGCGTTGCCCACGCTGCTGTCGTAGCTGCGCTCTGGGTTGAGTGTGCCGTCACCCGCGTGGGTCTAGGAAGGGACTGCAGCTCGTATGCCTTGGCGATGGTCAATCTCAGCCATCGTCCCACTGTAGAAGGAGTGACCCTGTTAGCTAAGGTAGTCGGCTGGAAAGAAATAAACAGGGCCTCCGTTTTCCTCAGGTTGGCCGTCCTTTTAACATAGATACGAAGGGCCCTCCTCACGTCCAAGGTATGCCACCTCTTTTCCAAGGGGTGGACCAGATTAGGGCAGAAGTTGGGTAAAATAAGTTCCTGTGCCCTGTGAAACCAAGTGTTTACCTTGGGGATAAAGGAGGGGTCCAATCGCAGGATCACTCTATCTGTGTGAAAGACACACAGGTTCCTCCTCACTGATAGGGCAGCTAGCTCAGAGATCCGCCTGGCTGATGTAATGGCCACTAGGAACGCCACCTTACACGTAAGAAGGCATAGGCTGGCTGATCTCAAGGGTTCTTATGGGGCCCCTGTGAGGGATCTCAATACCTTGGACAGGTCCCAGGTGGGGTACCTGTGCACTACCCACAGATTAGTCGCTCCCCTGATAAATCTGCGAACAGTGGGATGCTGGGCGAGTGATTCCAGCGATCCGCAAGTCAACACTGAGGACAGGGCCGCCACTTGCCTCCGGATGGTGTTGGGCGATAGCCCTTTATCTAGTCCATCCTGGAGGAATTCCAGGATCTGGGCTATGGATACCTGCACTGGGGAAATACCTGACTTGATGCACCAATTACAAAAAGCCTTCCATGTGGCGGAATATATGCACTCGGTAGAAGGTCTCCTAGAGGCCTGAATAGTCTTGATGACCCTGGAGGAAAAATTGTCCCTTCTCAGAGCACTCCACTCAAGCGCCAGGCGGTCAGTTGGAACCACTGAGAGTCCGGGTGGACCAACTCCCCCTGGCTGAGTGAGACCTCGCCCTGAGGAATCCTCCAGGGTTGAGTCACCGAGAGATTCACAAGGTTGGCGAACCAAGGTCTCCTGGGCCAATGAGGAGCCAGGAGCAGGACCTCCGCCTTTTCCTCCAGGACCTTCCTGATTACCCTTGGAAGAAGGGAAAGAGGAGGGAAGGCATACAGAAGTCCTGGAGGCCACGGGCTGCGGAGAGTGTCGACTCCCTCCGCCCCCGGAGTTGGGAACCTTGAGTAGAACCTCGGTAGCTGCGAATTTTCTGTGGTGGCAAACAGATCCACCTCCGGGAAGCCGAAACAGTCCGTCAATTGCCGGAAGAGGGACGGGTGCAGGCGCCACTCCATGTGGTCGATGGCTGTTCTGCTGAGCCAGTCCGCCTGCACGTTTGACACCCTGGAGATGTGTTCCGCAGCGATAGACAGCAGATGTCTCTCTACCCAGAAGCCAAGCCGCCTTGTTTCCTGCATGAGGGACCTGGACCTGGTGTCCCCCTGACAGTTTATGTGCGCTTTTGTGGCCACATTGTCCGTTAGCACTAAAATGTGCTTGCCTGAGACCGATTGCTGGAATTGACGGAGGGCCAGGTGGACTGCCTGTAGCTCTAACCAATTGATGTTCTGTCTCCGGTCGGCTTGGCTCCAATGACCCTGAGGCATCCGCGATTGGCAGAGCGCCCCCCAGCCGAAGAGGCTGGCGTCCGTTATGACTAGGCAATGAGGGTCTCGGAATAGGCACCCTTTGGCAATGGCCGGAGACATCCACCAATAGCAATAGCAATAGCACTTAGACTTATATACCGCTTCATAGTGCTTTTACAGCCCTCTCTAAGCAGTTTACAGAGTTAGCATATTGCCCCCAACAATCTGGGTCCTCATTTTACCCACCTCAGAAGGATGGAAGGCTGAGTCAACCTTGAGCCGGTGAGATTTGAACCGCCGAACTGCAGCTAGCAGTCAGCTGAAGTAGCCTGCAGTGCTGCACTCTAACCACTGCGCCACCTCGGAGTCACCAGTTGAGGGAACGGAGGACCTCCTTGGAAACCTGGACCCTGGCTGTTGAACTGGTCCTACCTGTCCTCTGGAACGGTAAGAGAAACCATTGAAGGTCTCTGGAGTGCAGGCGTGCCCATGGAGTGATGGCAATGCTGGACACCATCTTGCCCAGGAGCTTTGAGAGCAGTGCTAAGGGCATTTGCGCTCTCTTTGGACCCTACCTGCCAGGTCCCTGAGACTGTCCTGCCGCTCCTGGGACAGGTACACCCTGCACTCAAGGAGTCTATAACCGCCCCCAGATGGAGCAGGCGGTTAGAAGGAGTGAAGTGGCTCTTCTCCATGTTAATAGAGAATCCGTGGTGTCTAAGTGTCTGGACAGTTACCTGGAGGTCCTCACTCACCTGATGGAGAGGACTGGATTAGCATATCATCCAGGTATACTAACGCATGGGTCTGGCCCTGAGATGAGCCGCCAAGGCGGCTAAAACCTTTGTGAACGCTCTAGGCGCAGAAGAAAGGCTGAATGGAAGGGCCCTATACTGGTAATGGGTGCCTGCATAGTAAAACCTAAGGTATTGCCGATGTAAGGGCAGAATAGGTATATGCAGGTAGGCCTCTGTTAAGTCAATTGAGGTGAGGAAGTCGCCCTCTCTTACGCCCCCAAGAATCGATTGAAGCGACTGCATTTTGAACCGCCTATATACCAGATGGCGGTTCAGTCTTTTGAGGTCAAGAATACCTCTCCACCCACCCAAGGTCTTGGGAACCACAAAAAGAATTGAGTAGAATCCCTGCCCTAGTTGGCCCTCTGGGACCCGCTGGACAGCTCGAATGTCTAGTAGGTGCTGTATGGCTGAATCCATGAGGGACTTTTTAGAAGCGTCTTTCAAGACTGGGTAGCAGATGAAGAACCTCGGAGGGGTGGAGAGGAATTCCAGGGAGAGGCCTGATCTCACCATCTTCCTGACCCAAGCATCCGAAGTTATCTGCTCCCATCGGTCGGCAAAAAGGGCCAGGCGACCCCGGATGGGAGGTATGGACGCACAGTTACTTGGGGCGGCGAAAGGAACGACTTCCTCCTCCCCAAAAGGGCCATTTCGTGGGAAAGGGTCTACCTCTAGCCAGTCTGTCTTGTTGAGCTCTTTGTCTCTGGCTGAAAAACCCCTGCGAACAGGAGGAACCCACGGCCGAATCGGGCCCCCGAAAGGAAGGGCGGCAGACAGGAGGATAGGGACGAAATTCACCCCTCCGCTGCGATGAAGGTTAAGACCTTGCACTTGTCTCTGGTTTCCACCAACATGGGCTCCAGAGCCTCCCCAAATAATTTGTCTCCTGTGAAAGGAGCAGAGGCAAGACGCCACTTGTGGCGGGTGTCCGCCTGCCATTGCCGCAGCCAGAGAAGGCAGCGAGCAGCTACAGAGGATGCAATTGCCTTAGAGGCAAAACGGGCCGTGTTTAGTGTTGCGTCAGCTGAAAACTGGACCACCGCCACAATCTTGTTGAGATCTTGATGCATTCTTGCATCCGTTGCTGGAATTTCTTTGTTGCATCTGTCGGAGCCAGAGCAATGTTAAAGAAGGGTGCCGTAGTTGCACAACGGATTGCCCAGGCAACCGCCTGATGGTGTTGTGGCCCGCCAGCATCCCGTGCCGCTGATCATGGATCCCAAGGACGATGAGGCGGTTGTGGCACGGTACCATCGGCCCGTGTACCTGGCACCCGAGTCAGAGAATGAGGAGGCTGAGAGTCAAGCAGGGCCTTCTGTACCTCCTGAGGAGCCCATCAGGGCCGAAGAAGAAGAGGAGGAGCCTCTTCTTCTCAATGCTCGGGCACGCAGGGCTGCTAAAAGACAAGAGTGGCTACTCAGGAGGAGGTCTCCTCGAGAGTAGAGCTGCAGGCTAAGTGGCCACACCTTTAGACTATTTAAGCCCTGACCACGCTGAGCCTTGTTGCAGGAAACAACCGTTTGATATCCCTCTTGAACTTTGTGACACCAGTCTGCTCGTGTACTTGTTCCAGTACGGGTCTTGTTTCTTGCATTTCAAGTTCTGGGAGTTTTGCCAGATATCGTAAGAGCTGCTCCTTTATCTCTTGAACAAGAAGTTATTAGGAGACATTTATTAGTAAAAGAACAGTGTTTTGCAGTTTGTGTGTGCGTATTATTGGTGGCTCGTCGCTGGGGCAGAACAGATGTAGTGACTGATCCGAACGCCTGTCCTCTGGTCTCAGGCCTTCCTTAGGGTCTCCAGGTAAGTTGGAGGAGGACATCAAGGTGGCCACAGGTGCATCTACAGATGGAGTCTGGAGCACCTTAGCTAATTCTGGGCCTACATTGAAGAACCGTTTGTCGGTCGACGAAGGAATTGGGGCTGTCCCCTGAGCCGCCCACTGGCATTGGACCACATCTACAAATAGTCGTGGCAAAGGGATGACTTCTGCGTCCTTGCTCGGTTCCGAAAAGAGTGGATCAGCTAAATTCTGGGGAGCTGGTGGTTCAGTCCCTTCACTGCGTGACCCTAGACAAGCCGCATTTGTAGCCTTGAAAAGAAGGGATTTGAAAAGGCTAGGAGGAAATAGCCCGGTAAAGGCAGGCTGGTCAGGTACTAGGCTCTCATCCTCTGATAGGTCTAATTCCCTGTACTCTACTTCCTCTGAGAGCGATGGTTGGCTATCCTGAGAAGGAGCCGGGGAATCTGGGTCTTGTAGTGGAGGAGATCCCTCATGACATGGGTCTAAGCGATTGGCTGAGAAGGCAGAGACCTCGGAAAATGCCCCTCTGGGCTGCTGCAGTCCAGCAGAAATGCCCTGTTTGATGGCTTCTGCGATAATGCCCTGAATATTATCAGGTAGTGAGATGTCGTTGCCTATCTCTGGGCGCAGGCCTGCGGCTGTTGGAGTGAAGGTGGCCGAAGGAGCTGTTTTGGACCTTTTACTGGTCCTCTCACTGCCCAATGCTGGGTTTGGCAAGTCTGAGGAAGGGCCCCATAACCCTGCATTGGAGATAGGTAGAGGGAAGTTTTGAAGGGAAAGTTGATCAACATCTCCCTCTGGTGGCAGTTCATGTAAGCTTGGCCTGTCAGAAACACAGGACTCACTTTGCCTATCTGAGGCATGGCCTCTATCTTTGTTCGCCCTCTCACAGATTTTTTGAAGGGCCTGATCTCTGCGCCTTTGATCTTTTAGCTCTGCCTTGGAGGGTTTCCTAGGCTTAGAAACCCTGCTATGAGCTTTAGTTTTCTGCTCTGTGGCTCTGTGGGCTTTTGACATGGCTGCCTCAGCGCAGCTGTCAACTGCTGCTCCATCCGCCATATTGGATTCCTTTAATTTGGCACCCTTTCTAGTCTCGGGTGAGACTCTGAGCTGGTATATGGGCTTGTAGGGAGAGCCCTGGCTCGGCCGAAACTTCCGGTATTGAGCCCAGGAGCGCCAATCTCAGTTGAGACGAGGCCATTAGCTGTTATAAATGGAGCACTAAGCTCCTGTAATGGCTGGTGGCTATCTGCGGAGCGCATAGCTCCTGCTCAATTAGCGGTGGCTGTCGGCTCTGAATGGAAGCGTGAAGCTCCTCTAAACGCCGCAGCGCCTGTTGCGGGGGGGGGGCAATAGGGCGATAGCCAGGGATTGTCGGAAGGGCGGAGCTCCACTGGCGCTTAGCGCTGAAGTTGCAATCGCCGGGCAGCTTGGCCAAGCCTCTTCATGGAGCGCAGAGCTCCTGTAATGGCTGCTCGACTCGCCCACAAAGCGGGAGCACGAAGCTCCACAAATTGCCTCTTCCCCCGTTCACGGGAGCGCGAAGCTCCTCAACTTGCTGCCCCTGCTGTGTCACAGGAGCGCAAAGCTCCACAGTCGTTCCAGAGCGACTCCTGCTTCACGGAACGTCAGATTAGGTTAGCGGCGAGGTTGACAGGAGTCCTTGCTAACCTAGCAGCAGAGGAACCTATCCGGTGACTGGAGCTGAAGCCCCCATCGCTGGAGATATCCCAGCGACTCAACCACCCTAGAGGGGAGTCAGCTGTTCGAACTCACGGTTGTCAAATTCTGTTGGTGAAGAAGCATCCAGGAATAATAAACCTTGAAGGAGAAACTCTCGACATGTCTGTCCAGACTGAAGGACTGAGTCGAAAGCTGGGAAGCCCTAGCAACAGAGGCGTGGCATTTCAACTCTGACAGACTCAGTCCAATCAACTGAACAGATGAGGTCAACCCATTCCTGGATGCTATCTCCACCCACTATGGAGAAGCAGCTTCCAATCTTTTTGACAACAGTATATAAGTGCATTTATATTTTACTCTCTTTCTCTAAGGTTACATCATAACTTCCTTCTTCCATAATTCTTGATACGGTATTAGAAGGCTGACCTGGCATGTATTACCAAAACCTGTCTGGGAGAGGAGGGAAAGGTTCCCCTTTCTGAGATATGTCCATCTGGGTTCCAAATGTGGCATCAGCCAAGACCCCAGAGTAGGGGCAGTGGGATGGCAGTGGTCATCTGAGACTGTTGAGACACATCCTAATCCTTGATTGTTGGGCATGAGACCTTATTTGTTAAGTTGGGCTCTAAGAGAGATTCATTGGGACTGTTGCTATTGTATCCGCCTCTCTGCTGTATAGCAACCTTTCTGCCTCAGCTTCTTGACTCCGTGTTTAGGTTGTGGTAGAATCCCTCAGGCTTATGATCTTGGGGAACTTTGTCTTGCATTCTCCGAACTGGGGTCAGAGGTAGCTTGAGAATTAATGGCCACCATGATAGCCATGGGCCTGTTACAAATCATTCAGGGCCTGATGCATAATAGTGGGTCATACTTCTGATCAGCAGTAGCATAGTATTCTAAATTTGGGAGATATATTTTTTTCTCCTATCATGGTCAGATCACTTCCTGGTGAACCTCTAGTTCTCTGGTGCCATCCTCCTCTGCAGTAATTTGTCCAGATAACTGATGGAATCGACTGGGTTCCAGAGGGAGCTTGGGGTTGTTCCAGGTCTGCTACATGGTTTGGCTGGAGCGTTGATGCCTGCCTGCCTGAAATGGGACAGCTGCTGTGACTTTGGACTGGTTCACACTGAGCATCCTCTCTGCATCCTTGGATCTCGGAAGTCTCCTTAGTATACAGAGGAGCTAAGGGAGTTAAAGAGGGCAAGAGATGCCTATACGACCACTGGCAACTGATAAAAGAGTGAAGATGACTGAACAAGCTAGAGTGCAATTAAATCTACCTTGTGGTGGTAAGGGTACTGAAATATAATTATTTCTCCACCGTTAGTGCATCCTCAAATAGCTATCCAGTGGCTCTGTTTCAGGTGACCCAGAACCTTCTTGGAGGGAATAATTCTGGGGTTCATCTTCAGAGTCACTGTGAGAAATGTGTTGAACATCTGGAAGATACAATTGCTCAGATTCACTCTGAGTTGGACTGCAGCCTTGGTGCAGGGCCAGTGGAGACTATAGGGCTGTACAGTTATTCGGGAGGAGTTCAATTCCATTGAACCTTAGGCAGTGGACAGGCTGTAGCTTGTAGCTGTTATTTTGGCCACTTCTGTGTTAGATCTGTGCCCCTCCTAGCTGGTCAAAGCTCCCTAAAAGTGAATGCATGATTGGAATCAGATTGCCCGAGGGAATGTCATCTCTCAGTGGCTTCTACCCATCTAATCCAGTCAGGCAGGATAGGCATGCTCCAGGTCCCATCAGTCAAGGAGTATTGGCTGATGAGACACAGAAAACATGCCTTCTCTGCAATAGTACCTGCCCTCTGGAAAATCCTCTCACCCAAGATTAGGATGGCCTCAACCTTGTTGGCCTTTTGGAAGGCATTGAAGATCTAGTTATTTGCCCAGACTTGGAGCCCAGAATGTGTAAGAAGGGCCTTGTTTCCTAGTCATGCTTAGATCTACAGACTATAATATTTCTTGCCTGTTGTATGCATTTAATTGTTCTTTTTTAATTGTGTTTTTAATTGATTTTATGATTGTTTGCCACCCAGAGTCACTTGTTTGAGATGTATGTATGTGGCCATATAAATTAAATAATCTGTGTTTTAATGAAACTAAATTGCTTTTCATTGCCTTTTAAATTTTGCTATTGCCATACAGTTTTCCACTCCTTCTTATACATAAGTAATAAAAGAAAAAGGTTTTGTCATAGTTGATTCCGATTTATATGCAAGTCTGTTTATAAACAGGAATTATATAAAAATCTTGAAAGCAATTTCCACTGTTGCACTAATTGTGCTCACATTAATTCCTAAATCCTTATTCAATTGCTTGCTTTGTCAGTCAATTTAACTAGATAACTATCTTTCCTCTCCACCCACAACTCTGCAGGGGTCTTTTTCAGCTTTTCTGTTTAAACCTTTGATTATCTCAGTCATGTGAAAAGCTAACTCTATATTAGACAAACAAAAACAACTTGACTTGAACAAATACTACCCTTAGTATAACTATCTGCACTAAATATAACCTAAGTAGTAAAAAAACCTAAGATTTTGTATACCAAGTCAAACAAATGAAAGTGGGGGGGGGGGGGGGTTATACTCCTAGTAAGTTTCTGTTGCACAAAAAGTGGAAGATTCCTGAAGTTGAGCTTACCTCCTTTTTTACTACATGAAGAGTTCCAAATAGTTCTTTGCCAACAATACAATAGTTATTTCCCATTTTGTTTTGTTTGTCTAACCTACCTCCCTGGCTTTCCTGATATTCTCCATGCATTCAATTTGCTAAGTTGCTCATGTGAAGATTTGTGACTTAGATTGATTTTTGTTGTTTGACTATTTTTCCTTTTCTATTTTGTATTTATTGCTTTTCAATTAATAACAAAAGAACAATAAAAACAATGGTGATAGTGATATATTGTCAAAAAAGAAGAAATTGTAATTTATTATTATGACATATCATATTATGGGTTTTTGATGTATTTTTTTCACTGCTTTTCTTAGAGCACTATTTATGCGGTCTTTTTCTTTCTGACAATGTATGCATCATTATCACTATAGTATAATCTTTTTTCCTTGTTCACTTAATGAGAAAATATATGAATAAAAAAGGAATAAATAGTTTTTCATAGATCATCCAACTTGTACTGAAGCACTACAGTTTGCTAAAACCATGTCTACAAGTATGTGTTTGTCTATATGCACACAGTCCTTTATAATCCTTATTCATTGTGACCACCGTATTTATAGCATAAGAAATGGTATAGAATGTTGCATTTTGTCTGGGTTGTTACACATTCAATCTCTGCTTAGCCATGAGCATGACAAAGTGACTCAGATACAATCATATCCCCATCATATCTAAGAATGTTTGGAGGATAAAATGATGGAGTAAAGTAGGCCTTATTAGAGAGGACACAAAGTAATAGTGCATTACAAGCTGTAATGTATGCAAAATATGACAATTTGGTAAATACCAGTTTTTAAATTAAGGTTTCATAGCGTTGTGTAATAGCAGTGAACTAAATAACGTCATAGACTTGGAGATTCTGAACACTGACACAGTAGGAAAACTGAGAGGTGGAAGAGATTGGCTTATAGACTTATGCATTTATTTGGTTGAACTATGGAGCTTTTGTTTTATCAGTTGATTAGTGTTAGGAAACTTGTGCCATTCAAAACTCTGATTTTGAAAAAGGAATAACTGTTCTGTAAATTCTAGCAAAGTCAATGCATATAATAATGTTCCTCATCCTGCAATCTTATACATCTGTTGTCCATGAGTTGTATGTAGTTTCAATCTCTCTAATTCCCTGAGACCATATCTCATGGCTGTACTAGCTATACAATGATGGAAGATATAGTGTGTGGATGAACTGCAGAGGCTAGCTTGGTGGAATATAGACAGTAGTAGAAAAAAATATAATCTATATGCTATTAAAAATCTCCTGTCTAGAAACTTTTGACTGAACGAAACGATGCATCATAGGGCAAAACCTTGTCAACTAAGGTACCTCAAATGAGCTAACTTACAGAATGCTGGGACCCCTCTCTCCTGAGAGAATGAAATTTAGTGAAATTGTGGCTGCTTCAGCGCTACTGGATTGCTGTACTGCAGGGTTCATGTTGTCCTCATTTTCAACACTCCCTGACACTTCCTGGCCACTTGCACAATCCCTTTTCCTTTCCCCACCCAGCAGCAACCACTTACCTGCCTGCTGGGAGGTGGAGGGAGGGAGGGAGGGAGGGAGGTTCCCAATACTCATTCAACTTCCCACAAGGAAATTCAATGGGGAAGCTAATAGAAAGTTGGAAGTTGCTACTATTCCCACTGGTTTTTTGCCTGCCCTTGGTCATTCTGTTTTTCTGTTTAGGTAAGGAAATATTTCTGAAATGATGACCGACTGGGCTTGCCAATGGCTATAATTAATGCATAATTAATAAGACCTGCTAGTGTGAAATGAAAAACTAAGAGAAATACAGGTCATACATCCAACAGAATAATGTGACATGTGAAATAATTTTGGCTTGTTCATGCAGTTTCTGCCTTTTGCCACACAAATCCTTTATTAGATATGATTTCCCTTTCCTGTGAGCTATGAAACTATGTTTATCAGCTTCATTATAGCTTAGAATATTAAAACAACTTCAGATTCATAGAAATTCTCTACAATTTCTCAAGGATAATAAATAAAGGTTCAACCAACCAACAGCTAAATCTTTTTGTGTTCTAGGGTAAATTCATTGGATTCTCCAGTGATAGAAAATATTCCAGATATAAAACATCCCAGTAAGTTTCCATAATACCCATTAAACCATGAAAGTTATGAGCCAAAGTTCTGATTCTTCACTGACTTATTTCTGATAAATCCACTCAGCTTGTCCTGCACTGCTAACCTTATCTTCCTAATTTGGATAAAACAGGAAGCTATGATTAATTGATTAATTAATGTTTCTGATTAATTGGATTTATCACAAAGAGAAATTGCATATGTAGGCAACAGGCTACATATTCAGGCAAGAATCTTCCATATGTGCTGCATCAGCTCAATGGTGCCTTTAATGGATCAGATAGTCTATTATACTAGACTATATAAGTGAAGAAATTTCTCTTGGTGTCTGTTTCAAATTCTTTATGCAGTGTGCCCTCTCCCCAATCATTGTTCTAGTGTGTTTTTTGTTTTTTATTCAGACAATTCTTCAGTTTTTACTTAATGATTTTATCTGTACAGTTTTCTCATATTGCTGAAAGGAATGAGAAATTGTTCCATCTTAACTCTTTCCTTTACATTTTATTGAACATTCTGTCCTATTGTTTTTCTTTCCTTTTCAGTTTATTCCATAGTGATTTTTATGCTAACAATTAGGAGTTTGAAGAATTGTTTGTACTGTTGAAGATTTGGGGCAAGAAAAAGGCATCAGTTTTTTTAGAAACCTCTATTAACTAAAAATGCCCATCTTACAATTATTTAAAATATACACATATTTCTTAATATTCATTCAATTGAAAGTCTATTATTTGCCCATGTAGAAAAGAATTAAAATAATATAACTCAAAGTTAATTTAATTTCTAGTATGTACTCACCACTCGATCCTGATAGACTGGGCTAGTAACAATAAAATATTCAGTCTAACAGAGAAAAGATACATGTGCATGAATGATGGGAGATGAAAGAACAAATTTAGTACTGCAAAATAATTATAGAGAGGTAAACCTTAACAATGCAGTGCAATGTCTGTTTACTTTCAAGTAATCCTTCTGAATCCAGGCAGTTCATTCACTTGAAAATATGTTTAGAATTGACTTTTAGAGTTCTTAACTGCATACATGGCAGCTTTTGATTAAGATGTCCTTTTGTATATTGGTGGGGGCACATTAGAATTTTTTAAATGTTTAGTGGGATCTCACACAATGACTGATATGCAATATTTTCTCTTTAATAAAATGGCTGTTATGAAAATAGTGAGTTGTAAATCTATTTAATAAAGAGTAGGCTGGAAGTGATGCTCTTTAGTACCTTTTTTTCTCTTGATGGGATTTTTTTTAAACGATCACCGATTACCTTTATTTCTATAAAGCATTCTTTTTCTAATAAAGCATTAGATTGTAGTGTAATATTGAGATTCTTCAGGAGGAATTGGTATAAAAAGATCTTTAACCCTTAAATACCAAAAACTACTCATCCCAGAGAGAATTTAAACCTCAAGTAGTCATGTGAAAAAGAAAGTACATCCTCTTAGAACTCGAAGTTCTAATGGTTTTACATATCAGGACATAGTAAAAATCATTGGTTCTTAGCAGTTCTTAAAATAGAACCTTAGATAAACAACACCACCTGATATTATGTGATACACCATGTCATCATTTATTTTACAAAAAGAAAGCCAAATGGAGAACCCATATATGAACTAAGTACACCCTTATTGCTTCCATGGGTATAAAGAGGCTAAATAGCAACCAGGTGCTGCTAATCAAGTGCCCTTAATCAATTGATCATTAGCAATTGTGACTACCTCTATAGAAGCTAAAGTTTTAGCAGTTTCCTGGTCTCCAGCATTAAGTGTGTGTTAACACAATGCCAAATAGGAAAGATATCAGCAATGGTTTTAGAGAAGCAATTGTTGCTGCCCATCAGTCTGGGAAGGGTTATAAGGCCATTTCCAAACAGTCCATCATTCTATAGCAGAGGTCTTCAAACTTGGCAACTTTAAGACTTGTGGACTTCAACTCCCAGAGAATACTAGGAGTTGAAGTCCACAAGTCTTAAAGTTGCCAAGTTTGAAGACCCCTGTTCTATAGTAAGGAACACCATTTCACAAGTGGAAAACATTCAAGATAGTTGCCAATCTTCCCAGGAGTGGAGGTCCCAGCAAATTCACCCCAAGGTCAGACTGCAATGCCCAGAGCAATTGTTACAGGATTAATGGCATTGTATTAGAACAGGGGTGTCAAACTTGCGGCGTCACATCATCATGTGACGTATCGTGACTTTCCCACCTTCGCTAAACTGGGGGTGGGCGTGGCCAGCGTGTGACGCATCCGGCCCGCAGGCCACAAGTTTGACACCCCTGTATTAGAATCTTGCAACATTCTTGGAAAGTAAATTTGTTATTATTACCTGAGTTGCCCCCAGCAATATCAGCTCAATTTCTGCCTATTACATAAAAGGCCAAGAGAGGTATGAATGCACAGAAGTTTTAAAGATGATAGCAGGGATTATTAACAGAGTTGGATGGGACTGTTCTGATCCAGCCTTAGCAGAAGCAAGAAACAGATTCCTTGTCACAAAAAAACCCCTCATTATTTACCTCTTGTGAATTAATTGCATTCACCCACCCAGTAACAGACCTTATCAGTTCCTTGCGATAATTGCAAGGCCATGAGCTCCCAGCCGAAAGGCTGCAAATTAAGTTCTGGCAAGCAGTCTTTGTGGCACGAAACACAATGAACAAAATCTTCAGAAATACGAACTGTTGTCTCCTATGACAACCACTCCCCTTTCCTTCTATTTATTCCCCAGCCAGGGAGGGGCCATTCAGCATCCACGTGTGCTTTGCTTCCCAAGTCGACTCCTTGTCCTCCATTGTTCACCTCTTCTAACTGCTCTGCGCATACGTGCATCTAGAACAGGCCCCAGCTGTTCTTCCTCCTCACTCATATCAGCCTCAAAGACAGCTGCCTCTCCGGTGGCTGGGAAATGTCGGATGGCCCTGGCTCTATCTCTGCGTCCGATGCACAGCATCCATCAGAGCCTTCCCCAGACTCCAGAACTGGCCCAAGTTCCTCCCTAACCTCCTCATTGTCCGAGTCTGCCGCCAGCTCTGCTGGCGGCTGGCGGGCCACAACAGGGACCTGGGAAGTCTTCTAGTCTAACTCCCTGCTCAGGTAGGAATCCCTATACCATTTCAGACAAATGGTTGTCTAATCTCTTCTTAAAAACTTTCAGTGTAGGAGCACCCACAATTTCTGGAGGCAAGTTGTTCCACCGATTAATTGTTCTGTCAGAAAATTTCTCCTTAGTTCTAGGTTGGTTCTCTCCTTGATTAATTTCCATCCATTGCTTGTCTTGCCTTCAGGTGCTTTGGAGAATAGAATGACCCCCTCTTGTTTGTGGCAGCCGCTTAGATATTGGAACACTGCTATCATGTCACCCCTAGTCCTTCTTCTAATTAAACTAGACTCCAGATCTATGACCATGTTATTTAGTTCACTGCTATTACACAATATTACGAAACATTAATTTAAAAAACTGCTATTTACCAAGTTGTCATATTTTGCATACATTACAGCTTGTAATGCACTGTTACTTTGTCTCTCCTCTAATGAGGTCTACTTTACTCCACCATTTTATCCTCCAAACATTCTTAGATATGATGGGGATATGATTGTTCCTGAGTCACTTTGTCATGCTCATGGCTAAGCAGAGATTGAATGTTTACCAACCCAGAGAAAATGCAACATTCTATACCATTTCTTATGCTATAAATACGGTGGTCACAATGAATGATTAGAAAAGGCTTTTTCAGGACCAAAGCTTCCATAAATTTTATTAAAAATCAATCACTTTTGAATATGATATAAAAAGTATAACAAATTATATCACCAAATAATTAGCATGATGTAATGATAAATTGCCATGAAGATAAATAAGCAAACTACTGCTAAAGTAAAATTGTCTCAGAAAATACCTGCAGTGGCTTGTTTTTGTTTTTAATTAGAAGCTCATTAGAGGGACTCAGTCCACAGACGCACAAAAAAAAATCACTGTGTTTACATGAGTAATTCATGAAAAGGCATCCATAATGCCAATTTAACATTTTAGTACTATGTTAAAACGCAAATGTGTTGCATTACAATATCCCTCAGGCCAGTTACCAGGGTGGCAAAAGCTCTTTACATGAATTAACAGAATACCTTATTTAGGATAAATGTTTAATTGCAAACCTGATTCTGAGAACACTGCCAAACAAGTGAGATAAAAGCAAGCTGTATATAACCAGTAATATTCCATTTATGTCTAAGCAACTCCCATTGTAGGTTAAATAACAAATATTAAATAGTTATATACAGGTAGTCTTCAAGATATGACAGGTCACTTAATGGCTGTTCAAAATTAGAACAGCTCCTTCAAAAGCTACATGCAAACCTGTTTCAAAGTTAAGGCGGCTTTAGCGCCCTCATGGTCATTCCCCCTCGTGACCGACCACAGGGATGCTGCAGTGCTTCCTCACCCCGCTACCCCCATCCAGCTCTGAGGAGACTGCTTGAGCCTGCTCTCCATGCCTCCTAGAAGCAGTTGCCATTTTCAGCGCTCGGACAATTTCTTGCAGAAATGGTGGCTGCTTTTGGAGTTTTCTGCCCTGATCAGCTGGTCATCGGAAGACTGAAAACCTCTCCTGGCTCTTGCTAGTCTTTAAGAAGCCAGCCACTTGCATGCAAAGGCAACAACTTCAGAAGGCACTTCTCAAAACTTTTCCCCAACACGTGCAGTTCAGGGCAGAAGCTGGCTCCTTGGAAAGCTTTTTGCTGTTTGTCTGACTGCCTTTAGACAAGTCCTAGGTGGGTCCTAAAGGCAGTCAGACTAACAGTAAGAAGCTTTCCAAGGAGCCAGCTTCTGCCTTGACCATTGCTGCGAATGTTGTGCTCTAGCCAGCTGAACTTTTTGAGCTGAATTTTTCTTTAGTTCCTTAACACAAGCTGCAGAAAAAAGTTTTTTTGCTTGCTTTTTTCCTCTATTCTTCAGCTTGGCAGTCACTCATCATGGTAACTTCCAGATGTTGTCACCCTCTTTTCAGGCATAGAGTAAATTTAGAAAATGAGGTAAATTAAAATATCAAGATTGGAGAATAGAGGTAGAAAGGTTAGTTTCAGCACCTAATTGGTGGGGCGGGGGGGGGGGGGGGAGGGAGAGAAAGAGCAACAAGTCTGTCCCTCCCCCCCCACCCTTTTTCTGCTG